>CAUYLG010004945.1:0-21689 GCA_963573385.1 Cacajao melanocephalus | reverse complement strand
TTTCCCGGGTTCAGCTGTGCTTACTGTGAAACACTCAGTCCTCAGCGCTTCCAATTGCTGTTCTTGTGGGGATGGGACCAGCCGAGCCTGACTCAAAGGGCACCCAGTCTCGTATACTCCGCACTGAGAAGCGCCGCGCTGTGCTGGGGCTCCGGCAAAACAGCTGCGCCGGCCAAAAGAGTCGCGCTGGTGACCTGAGTGGCTCCTCTGTTGGGTAGCTTTCAGTTTGTGGGCAACAGAAATTCGTCTGAAATTGCGGTGTCCACACGCTCTCTGCGCTTTCACTGGGAGCTGCAATCCTGAGCTGTTGTTAATCGGCCATTTTGGATCTCTCTCTTCCTGGTGATGAAGTTTTTTCTGTTTCTTAGTTTTCCTTTGGCAGACGCCCCTTCCCCACAGAGCTGGACCTTTCCGGTTCGGCTGTGCTTGCTGTGAAACTCTCAGTCCTCAGTGTTTCCAATTGCTGTTCTCCTTGTAGGGATGGGACCAGCCGAGCCTGACTCAAAGGGCACCCCGTCCTGTATACTCCGCAGCAAGAAGTGCCGTGCCGGGGCGCCGGCAAAACAGCCGCCCCGGCCAAAAAAGTCGCGCTGGCGACCCGTGTGGTTCCTCCGCTGGGAATCTCCCGGTCTGTGGGCAACAAAAAGTCGTTTGAAAGTGTGGCGTCCACTCACTCTCTGCGCTTTCACTGGGAGCTACAATCCTGAGCTGTTGTTAATCGGCCATCTTGGATCTCTCTCCAATTTTGTGTTTTTAAATAGAAAAGACCAGAATGTCAATAGCCGTACTGAGATTAGGACCAACAGTTTCTGCGTTTCCAGAAAGCATTATCAAATTCTAAGCACCGTGAGAGACTCAGTCCCAAATGGAGGGAATTTGCCGAGGGTTTGAGATGAAGCCTGCCTTGTCTGAGCCCAGTTCTCCAAACCCAGAGCAGAGGTTATCCAGGGTGGAATCCTTTCTGAGACACCTCAGTGACTGTACCCATCTCCTTTCCATTCTGCCCCTCTCTGTATGACCAAGAGAGAATTATGTTCCCTTTTAGGCACAGCTAACGTGGGCACATGAAACAAATTAGTTTTCATTACTACAGTCATAAATAATTCTTGTGGTGAAATAAATAATATAATATGTAATAATGGACTGAAAAATACAGCTCAAATCAGACAAAGCTGGGTAAAAACAGAAACCATCAAAAGGAGAGAAAGTCAGAGAACTATCTAGTCAAGCAATAAAGCAACAACATCTGAGAGTCCTCATGTACTGTCCTGAAGTGACTTTTAGCTATTCACGCTGTGTTAACTGTTGATGAAATGCCACTGAGCTTAAAATAAAATAAGTTTGTAGTCCTAGATAACACTCTACAAGAGCAAATAATACTAGGCCACTATACACTGATATATGAAGAAATAACTCACAGCAATGCACCAATATGTCAAGATTTTTCACAGGAGGGAGTATGAAAGCTAGCTGGATGGTGTCAGGCTCATTTAAAAGCTCATTTGCTCCCCTTAGTCACTGTCCTTTCACCTTTATGTGGCATCTCTCCTGGTCTCTTGTTGACTTGGTTGTCAAAGCACCAGCTTAATGGTGCTGGTCCATCAGCAGAAATGTGTTAAATGTAAAGATGGCAAAGTTCCCCATGGAAAGCGACATGCAGACTCTGGAGCCAGCTGAAGTCATGGGGCATCGGGTGACAATAAGACTATGTCGTCGAATGACATGTATCCCTGAGGTGCCCAATGAACTTTATGCAGAGGATTTTTTTCCTATTGTATTATTCTGACATCTTGCTAAAAAAAAAAAGAAAGAAAGAAAGAAAGAGGAAATGCATTTCTGTTCCACAAAGAGGAAAGCTTGGACTCAAGGAAGTTACCTAAATTGCTCTAGATGACTTTATTTTTTGGGATTTCCTGGTTTCCATAAGCAGCCACCTATCTGCCTACTCTCCTTCTCCCACTCACTTCTGACCACAGCTGCACCCTGCTCTGTTTTAGGGGAGCAGATTTGATGTCTTGGAGGCGAGGGGTGTGCCTGAAGTGAGTGGGAATGTCCATACCTCCCTACTTTGTGAGACAATAGCAACAGAGATCACCCACATACTTCCAGCCTGGTTCAGTGCAAACACGTCTAGTTCGTTATATGCAGCCTGTTCAGGGTTCTTCTCTTCTACCTGCTGAGACTTCATACCCACAAAATCAGTTAATACCCCTGAGTCCCAAGAGGCTGCCCTATCAGAAGACTACACATTTCCCAGCTCAGGAGTCACAAGACCTGAGTTCAGATTTCAGCTTTGCCACTTACTGATTTTCTGTATCCATCTGAATGTCAGGTGATCATGTTGAGTAACCTCTGATTTCTTATCTAAAGGTTTTTTTTTTTAATAACTGAATGGAAAAACTATCTTAAACTCCTTAGCACAGGAATCTTCAATGTATAGTCTGCCTGCTACCTGTTCACGGAAATAAAATTTTATTGGAGCACAGCTATGTCCATTCATCTAAGGGTATCATTTATGTTTATTTTTTGCAGCTGCTTTTCTGCTACAACGTCAGAGATGAGTGCTTGTTCCACATAGTAGGTCTGCACTATGCATGAGTTGCCTACTCCTTTTCTTCTTGATGTTTGTCCTTACTCTTAACTGTACGCTCCTAATTGGTTGCTCTCTAATTATCCTACCCCTCCCCAGAAACAGACTGACTACACTTTCTTTTAACAGTGATTTGCTGGAGAGTTTCAATTTCACTTTGAGCATTGCTATGTCTTACTGACAATAAGGAATTCATCTGGGGTGGATGGGGGTGGCAGGGAGGGGGTGGGGGTGGGAGGAGGTGAATAGGAAGCATTGTAGCTTAACACTTTGTGAGTGGGCTCAGTGAGGGACAACCACAGACAGACCCTAGTTCAGTGTCAAATCTCTATGTTTCATCAAACAACTACAGGATTTTGTTTGTTTATTGTTAGCAGGAGTACATGGTGTAAGGGCAAGTCGAAACATTTTTTCCTCTAATTTCAGCATCGTTAAAAAAAGTATATTCTTCAACATATTGTGAGATCAATATAGTGAAAAGAGGCCTGGTCAGAGAAGTCAGAAAATCTAGGTTCGAGTCTGGGTTTGTATTCGTTTTATTATGGTGGTCAAGCCACTTCTGAATGTCAGTTTCTTCAGAACCAAGACTGAGGATAACAATACGACTTGATTCCTAGCATGATTCTGAAGCATAAAAGATAATGCAGGTGGAAAACTTTGTAAATGATGAGACCATCTATAAAATGTGACACATCTGTATAACAGGGTCTGTTCCAGGGTATTGATTATTTTATTTTTCTTTATATTTTATATTTACAACAAACTCACAGTTTCAGTTTTTACAATAGGTTCTGATATCCGACAAGCCTGGTCCCTAAGAATATTTTTATTTTGCTAGTTTCCCTGTTTATGGTTTTGAGTGTTTTTACTAATATAAGCACTAAGCTTAGCAATTAGTCAATGTTCATTCTAATGACCTCCAAAAAACACCCTGCTGGATTTTAGACAGAATTATTTTAGTAAGTTTGAGAAGCCTTGACATCTTTGTGTTGATTTTTTCCATCTAATAAAAATATAACTCTTTCTCTTAATTATTAAAAATATACCTCCCAATCAAGATTTTAAATCTTTTAATACATTTCTCATTGAGTTTATAAGTATTTTATATTTGTTGCTATTTGAATAGCTTTTCTTTTTCTTTATATTATCTATCTGGTTATTGCCAGCATATAGAAATACTGTTGCTTTTTAGGTATTTATCTTATTCCAAGCCACTTTATGACTCTTTTTTTAATTAAGCTTTTAGTTAATTCTTCTGACTTTTTCAGATTTATACTTGTGTGATTTTCATATACTTTAGCATCTTAGTTCACAAAATTTTATTCCTTGTGTTTTTATAATTTATTGCATTAACCAGAGAATCTAAAGTGACAATAATACTGGCTGATAGTCCCAGCTACTTGGGAGGCTGAGGCATGAGTATTGCTTGAGCCTGGGAGGTAGCAGTTGCAGTGAGCTGAGATGGTGCCACTGCACTACAGCCTGGGTAACAGAGTGAGACTCTGTCTCCAAAAAAAAAAAAAAAAAACAACAAAACAAACAAACAACAACAACAAAAAAACAGTGATAATTATACTGAAGAACAATCTTTGTGTTTGTTTTTGATTTTCAGTGTTTACCCATTAAGTATAATCTTTATTTACTTCAAGCCAAGAACGTCTTTACCACATTGAAGGAACATCCTTTTATTCCTGTTAAAATGTTTACTCTATAATTAGGAAAAGGTGTTGATTTTATCAGATGCGGTATCTACAAAATTATCACATTGGCTAATTATTGTTGAATCAGTGAATACTGTGGATTACTTTCTCCTTGGAAATCCATCTCTGTGGTCAACTGACCAGCTCTGCTAACAGTGACACATGTGTAAACGGTGGCTTTATGAGTTCAAACATTTCAGGACCAAGCTTTATGCACAAGAAAGTGGCCCAATGCAGAAGCAAGGATCACAAAGGTAGGAATACCCCCGAGCTTCTGTCCTTGGACGCATCTTTCAAAGTTGGCCGCTTTGAACAATCCTTTATGGTAAAGAGAATGGACACGGGAGTTGTTAACACTACGAAGAAGAGACAGTACAGGAAGGAGAATGGGATATGGGAACAAAAATCAGCCGGCTGCTCAAGAAACGTGCAGTTAGAAAGTTGCAAAAGGTGGCGTCTTTGTATGTGCTCCTCCCTTCCCTCAGCGAGGCCTAACAATCACTCAACCGGATCCCTCCACCCCATTGGCTTCCCTTGGAGCCTGCCTATGCCTTTGGGCTTAAGACTGAGGGTGGAATTTCAATGCCATGGAACTTGCAGTTTAAAATGCCACGCTCAAAAATATCACCTGCAATGTAGGCAAATGAACTGCTAACATCAGTGTCTATACCAGGATCTTGCTGGCACTCTGGCCGCGTGTATGACCTTTCAACACGGTATTTTAAAAAATGAGCAGTGCTTTCCTCTTCCCCTGGCAGCTCAGAATAGCCCTGTTTCCTTTCCTATAAACAAGTCATCTCTCTGGGAATTTCTAAAGCCGAATATTGTCTGCTAAGAAGCCATGACTCACGCCATTTCCTGGCAGTTCTCACAAATTCAAGAACACCTCTTGAGTAAAGAATCCCAGACAAGAGTGGTCACAGAAAGCCTCGGATGCCTTCATTTCAAACACAGGAAGCTGAGAGACAAAGAGAAACACTAGCAATCGTCCCTGGCCTCGGCATTCCCCTCTTCTGGACTGAGTTCCTATTGTGGCTGTCAGAGCAGCCAGGGGACGCCCACTGGGAAACTCGCCTGGGCTGGTCTTCAGGCCTTTAGTCACTCACCCACCCCCTCCATTTGGAAACTCACCTAGCTCAGCTTCCTCCTAATTCTGGGGTTAGAGGTTCTCTGAGGCGGGATTCCCCAAGGAAATTACCAGGAGTTCACGCACACTGGAGCCATGGGGCTTCCTAGCTGCTTTTAGCAGAAACTCTGTGGCCAAAAAAAAAAGAAAAATCTCCTTTCTGCCCATTCTCTTCCCAGCACTTCATCTCCTCCTCCACCCACTGGCCCTGTCTCTCTGAGTCCCCTCTTGAGTGCCACGTTGTCATTTTCCTCATATTTGCTAAACAGTCTAGAAACAAAGGAAAAATGTTTTACTTGGCTTCTTCCAGCTCAGCAGTATAAAAACCTCTGTGTGTATGTGTGTGTCTGTGTGTTGATGTGATGTGTATGGCTTTATGTGTTTGTGTGTCAAGCATATGTGAACAATAATGCAAGGATGTTGGTTGAAGAGATTGGATGAGAAAAGTTGGAAAAGTGCTGGGTAAGCAGGATGTTGCTTGAGTTATACCTACTTCTTACCTTCAGTTATACCTACTTTTTGACTTCACATTAATGAGAGGTCAAAGGATTGATTTGCATATGGCTCTGCAAATGCGCTGTGGTGGGAAGGTTTAATTCCTGTTGGTCTAAAGCATGTCCTGATATTGGTCTCATTAGAACCAGAACATTGGAAGCTCTAAGTATCCATAAGGGCATGATCCAGAGACAATAGTGACTAACATGTATAAAGCATGATGTATGTGTCAGGCATGATGGTATGTACTTCATATGCATTTTCTCATTCACAACCGAATAATTTTCAGCATTTCACTAATAAGGAAGCAGGATTGGAGAAGTTAAGTCGGTTATACAAGATTTTTAAAAAGTCACAACAAACTAGAACTTAGACCCATATCTTTTTTTTTGAGATGGAGTCTTGTTCTGTCACCCAGGCTGGAGGGCAATGGCATGATCCTGGCTTACTGCAACCTCTGCCTCCCAGGTTCAAGTGATTCTCCTGCCTAGCCTCCCGAGTAGCTGGGATTACAGGCACCCGCCACCATGTCCAGCTAAGTTTTGTATTTTTAGTAGAGGTAGGGTTTCAATGTGTTGTCCAGGCTGGTCTTGAACTCCTGACTTTAGGTGATCCACCCATCTCAACCTCCCAAAGTGCTGGGATTACAAGCATGAGTCACCACGCCCAGCCACTTAGACCCATATTGATTTGGAAACCACAATCTAGTTCTTAGTCACTGTGCTATAGAGCTACCCTGAGAGAGTAAGATGGAATAGGAAGGGAAGGAAAGAAAGACAAGGAAGGAGCAGAGGACAAGAATGAGTTTACTACACTGGTATAATCAGATGATGTCATTTCTCCCTCAACTCTCGGGGATGACCAGCTTATCCAGGTTTGTCTGATATCTTCTTGGTTTTAGTATTGAAAATCTCACATTCAAGGAACTCCCTCAATCTTGGGAAAACCTAGACAGTTAATCATTCCATTGCTTACCACCTGGAAAGTCTGCTATAGATCGTGTGGATTGTTAGAAGATAAAGACCATCCATTTATGACCTAAAGAACCTGGGTTATTGGAGATACAGTTGAAATCTATGGATAGCTGTGCATTATGCTTATGTTGTTTGTATGCCTCTCGCAGAGCTCTTGAAATTTTGAGTACATAAAAGGCACATAATAGTTGTTGGCTTGATTTATAAAGAGCGAGATAGAGTATGTGTCAACATCTGTGGGATGAGTACACTTGCAAATAATAGGACTTTAGGTAAAACCTAATCCATGAACAGTAAAGATTTTTTTCTAATGTAAAGTTGTTTTCTACATGTATGTGCAATTTCTTTCAACAACACTGTAGGTTACATTTTGACTAGATTTGTTTTTTTATATTTGAGTCCAGGAATGTGCACTTTGTATCACAGCTGTGCTCCTCAATGGTTCTATGAAAAAAAGTAGATTTTTATAAATCATATTTTCTGTGTATTAGGGAGGTGAATTCTTTTGCAGAGCCAATATGGCCCCTCACCTGTTTGGTTTTGCAAATGTCAGTTTTAGATATACAGTTAATACGCTAGCTGCAAGTGGAAAATACCTATGCTAAACACTTGAGGAGCCATAAAAAGTACTACTTTATTGGTGGATCTGGTTCTGCCCTGATATAGGCTTAATCAACAAAACAATTTCTCTGGCAGTAGAAAGAACTGATTTTCTTTTCTCCTATGTCTGTCTCTTTCACCGTAATCTAAAAACTCCCCTACTTAAGCATCCACTTCCTCTTAAGCTTACAAAATTTCTTAATGCCTCATCTTTCTGATGTGATGTGTCTGGGTTTTGTTTTCTTTTAGAGTTTTCGAAGAAGTCCAGGAAGTGACTGCAGAGCAAAGTAGGATCCTGATACTGGTAAGGAGGCTTCTGCAGTAACAGTCTAGGGGTGACCAAAGTAGTATTGATTACAAGCACACCTTGAAATGTGATCAACCTACAGCTCAGGTCAGCTCAGCTCTCTCCAATTCCTGCATGGAAGCTTTGTTCTTCCATTTGAAAGGGAGTAACTAAGACTGCAGACGCCCTCCACAATAGAAAAAACTTGGTTTCCAGTCACATCAATTAAAAAGAAAAATTTGAGACAATCCCTCCCCTCCTCCCACTTCGTCAAAGGCAAAGGAGAAACCTTGGGATATTTGTGTGTAATAGACACTGCTGGAGGCTGAGCAGTCACTGGTCTCTCAAGGGTCCTTCCTTTCCCCCCTTTCCCCAAATGTTCATATATTTGCTTTAAAGACCTCTTCAATTTAAGTCTGGCTGACCCAAGCTGAGGGAGGTTATCGTTTCTTTTTTACTTCTCCTTCAGGTGAGAAACAAGGCTGACAAATTTATGGATTTTGGTTATTTCTTTAATAAATGACTCCCTGGGATGTGATTCCAGGAAAAATATGCTTTAGGGGATAAATGTCTTAGAGAAAGTGGTGACTAGGCAGAATTATGCATTGTGATGAGGGATACTCCACACTCCATGCTAGGCACTTCTAGGAGACTAGACATTGTCAGAGAAATACCCACAGAAGTGTACATGTGTTGGCAAAATGTCTTTCATGGACATTATAGTCATACATCACCTAATGATGAGAATACATTCTGAGAAATGCATCATTAGGTGATTTCATCGTTGTGCGAACATTAGAGTGCATTTACACAAACCTGCATGGTAAAGCCACAACACACCTAGGCTGTGTGGTCTAGTCGATTGCTTCTAGGCTGGGTTACAAACCTGTGCAGCATGTTATTGTATTGAACACTGTAGGCAGTTGTAACACAATGGTAAGTGTTTGTGTATCCAAACAGAAAAGGTACAGTAAAATATGGTATTATCATCATATGCAGTCTATCATTGACCTAAACAACATTATGCAGTGCATGACTATACTTTAGGATAAAGAGAGAAAGAAACACTTTTTTTCTCCACCATTCCTGCTTGTTTATTGTTTCAAACAGAACAAGTAGTCCGAAACAACCCGGAGAACTTGGCAGTCATATTTGAGAATCTAAAATATTTTTTTAGAACAATCCCCACCCCTTCTTTTTATGACATTCTTTATGTCTCTTGAGGGAACAGAAAAAAATGACTTTGAGTATTTCATAGGATGTGGAAGGAGAAAGGAGTCTTTCTGATTTGTAACACAATTTCCTCATTTTTTGAGTTGGGAAAACTGAGGCCCAGAGAAGTAAAGGAAGTCACCGTAGATCCTACAGTGAGTTTGCACGTATCACCCAGGCCAAAGCTCCATTTCCCTTTCTGGCACTCTATAATTACATGGGAATTACCTTCAGATGCTGTGTTCCAAGCCCTGGAACCACATGCATCAGCCCCCACCCCACCCCCCACTGTGCTATAGAGCTCATTGCTCACCTGCACTTTGTTCTGTGCTAGCCCCAATATAGTTGGTTTGTCAAGCTGCCCCTAGGCTCCTCAGAGAGCATTAGTCATGAGCTCTCGTCTCAAGGGCCCTGATTCATTTCTAGCCATGATTGCATCAGTGTGCATGCATGTCTCTTTGTGAGAGACGTGAGTCCATGTTGCATGTGTGGGAGTTTGCCAGAATTCCAGCCTTCTGCCCCTTCCTAGCTATGGCTAAAGAATAAAGCAAAGAAGAAAGAAGACATCCATTTGAGGCTTTTGACAGACTAGAGGTCCTGTTCTCTTAAAGGTTACAAATGCTGCTGTAGGAAATGTTAAGAATTAAAATCATGATTAGATTAGGCATCTGCTTTGCTTTCCAGTGATCCTAACTAGCATTTGGAGTCAGTGAATAAAGAGAAGGTGGCATTTTAACTGTCTCCTTGCAAAAGTGGCTGGGCAAGGATACTCAGGCTTGTTGGGAAAGTGCATTGAGATATTAAGATAAAAGGTTTTACTTGAGGGAAAGGTTACTGTTATTATTTTGAACTTTCAGAGTGGTTTCCTCTTTGCATATTTATGATATTAATATAATCTTAATAGAAGACTTAATGTGCAAGTTGCTAAGCACATTGCCCAATGGAAAAAAATTATACAACTACTGCAATGATAAGGCAGTTTTCCGCTACATTTAATTATCTCTTTCTTAAATGGAGAGAAATCTTAAAAGTATACTGGAAAACTTTCAATAATGAAATAGTTTTTAAGATTTATGTTTCAGGTAAATACCAAATGATTTAGGCCTAATTACAAAATATAAAATAAAATAAAGTGAGATTAAAATTTTTCATGATTGTTTGATGTCTATTACTACCAGAGAAATGAATGTTGAAATGGACAAGACTGAAAACTGAAATAGATATATTCTTCAAAACAGTATGTGAGAGAGGCAAAGGATTTGGAACTCTTTAGTGAAATAAATCAGAATTTGGCCTAAACCCATTTTAACTCTAGGCTTTGATGTAGTTTTGCACTATACATGACTTAAATGGAAAAGTGTGGGTGCCATTCTTCTTAAATAGTTGAAACTGTGGCTTTGGCCCTGTAGATCATGTTTTATCAATTCATGAGAAACAGGGATGAGGCCCACTGGGTTATTGGATTGAAGTACATTGTATAAGCAGTTTCCTGCTATTTAAGTCAGTTTCTTAACAACCATGTGAATTGATTCAGCTGCATATTTGCAATCTCCAGCTTTTGCAAGGTCCTCATGGCAGCCCATATCCTGTGCTTTTTTATTCCAAGAGAATGTTAAAAATTTTCACCGTTTTTACTCGGATCAACTTTACACTTGGCTCATGATATTACCTTCTAATTCATAGAAAAAGTATAGCCTGTCAGGGAGGAACTCCCTCAATTTCTCCCTTCCCACCCCAGAAATGGTGACAGCCATGTCCCTCCTTTCTTCCTTCTTTCCCTTCAAAATCCTCCTGTGTCCAGACCTGGGCTCTCTACATGTGCTTTGGGCTACATCACTCCCACTCCCATCTCTTCAGGAGATTTGCTCTTTGTATTCAGTGCTTTCAAGTACTCTTTTTCTATTACTTTCTTGTTCTCAGCACATAAACATACTTAATTCTCTGCCATCTTAAAAATATTTATATGCATTTTCCTTAACTTAGGGTATCCTAGCTACTATCAAGTCTCCTCTCCACATACACACGGCAAAGTTTATACTTATTACTTCTACTTCCTTATCTTTTATTTATTACTCAATTTAGTTCCATTGTACCTTCACCCTTACCACTCCCCAGGAAATGCTCTCGCCAAGGCCATCCAGCATCTTTTAAACTCTAAGTTCAACAGCCTTTCATTAGGCTTCAGATCGCTTAACTTTAAGGTAAATGCTTCCATCATCTCTGACTCCTCCCTTTCTCTCACTTTCCACATCTGGTCCCACAGCAAATTGTGTCAGCTTTACTTTGAAACTCTATCTGGAGTTTAACTACTTCGCACCATCCCACTGCCACCTGGTCCAAGTTACTATCACTCTTGCCTGAATTACTTCAATGGTTTCTTAACTTGTCTCCCTCCTTCTGCCCTCACCCTCCTCCAACCTGTTATCAACCCACAATCCAAGTTGAGGGCTTAAATTAGATAATGCTATTTCTCTCCTAACACCCTCCAATGACATCCCATCTCAGAGTAAAAGATAAAGTTCTGAGTATAACCCACAGGGTTCTACATGATCCTCCCCTTCTGTCTGTTTTCATCTTCTATTATTCCTCTACTTCCCCAGAGCAGGACCAGCTCAAGGCAAGAGAGAGGCCTAGGGTGCAAGATGAAAGAATTAAGAAGGCTCTCACTCTCAGGGACCGGTTACACTATCGACAACTTCTTGAAATCCCTCTTCTTGACATTCTCCTTTGCTTCCTTCTGTTGCCTGGCTTTCCTTCAACAACTTTGACTTTCTCCTTAATTCCGCACCTCCCACCCTCATCTAAGCAGCATGGTTTAGTCATGGTATTGTTAGATTTTTGCAGTGCGGATACAGAGTTAGATTGCTTGAGTTCACCTTTTGCTTCTAGAACCATGTGGCCACAGATAAGTTACTTAAATTTTCTAAGCCTCAGTTTCCCCATTTGCAAAATTTTAATCATACTGCCTACCCCATAGTGTTGTTATGAAATTTAAATGTCATGTAAGCATTTAGTGCAATACTAAGCATATAGTAAATGTATAATAAATATTAGTAATTAGGAATTATTTTTAGTAGTATTAATATTGCTCTTGTGTGTGTCCCCTTAAAGCCCAACATCCTCTCTGTTAAGCCATTTGAGTTTTTCCAGAACAACTGCAAAATAAGAATTCTTGGTACATAAGTGAGTAATTTTGTCTCTAAAGGTAGAGAATAGCATATTTTACATTTCCTTTTTTGTAGGAAAAATGTTACAGATCACACTTTTGCTAAAAAGCCAACGAACAAAGTTGATTAAAACATTATTCCTGGAAATAAAGGGGAACAGGACATTAGCAAAATTCTTTTTATCAGTTCACACGTTGAAGACACATGAGATCAATGACACACAAAATGGAAGAGAAATCATAATCACATGTGTGAAGACTAGCAGGTATTTTTTTCCTGTGCACATCAATGGGCTGTATTGTGGCATATGTGTGGCATATACATAAAAGGGTGAAGTGCTTAATGTCTTCAGGTTGTATTTTCCTAAAACTCCATGCTACTAGGAGCGAGGATTTTGTTTAATTAACAATTATTTCAGGAGTCATACTGTGAGATGCAGTGTTATGATGGATACTGGGGGAGCACTAGCTGTGGGTTCAGCAAGGAACTAGAATATCCTTCTGCCTGGAATACTCTCTCCCCAGATTTTATCATGATCATCTCCTTCTTGTCACTAGGGTGCCAGTTCCCTAATCAGAGTCAGAGCTCTCTGTCTCATTTCTCTGTTTCATTTTTTCTCAGACCTTACTGCCCTGAAATTATTTTGTTTACTTTTTGCTTTCTTGTTTACCATCTGTCCCCTTTCTCCATGAATATAAGTTTCATGAGAACATGAGACTTCTTTGTCCCTAGAATCTGTAATAGTGGCTGGCTCTTGAAAACGTACAGTCAATGTTTGCTGAATAAAATAGGTTGTACCTGGATACCAAAGTACTCATAACTTTATTCCAGAGAATAACTGGTGATTGACAATATGCTTCCTTAACCTGATTTTGTTGAAAGAAATAATTAAAATTTGTGAATATGACAAAACCACAGCCAGAATGTTGGAATTTCAAGATACTGTGGGAAAAAAAAAAGATTTGTTTATCCTATAAAGGTCCACAAGATACCAAGCAGAAGGTCTCATACATGTGTTGAAATGAGGGAAGAAATGGAATCAGTTTTTTAAAAATTAGTGAAATAATACAAACAAGCACCCAGAGAGAACAACGCAATGAACATTGGTAGATGCAGCTTCATCAAGCTTCCATGTAGCTTCATCAAGAGTTTATGTGCCATAGTACCCTCAGGTTTCTAAAAAGTGTTACAATATTTCAGAATCAGTTAAAGGACCCTATAAATTCCTCCTAGATCCCATTCTCTTTCCTCCTCTTCCGTAATTTACCACTATACCAGAGAGTTAGAGCTTGCTAAAAAATCTAAGTTGGGGTCTTATGAAGTTTAGGCCAATGAAACATGAATTGAAACCACTTTTGGATCAAGGCATTCAGAGCAAGTGTGGTCACCCACTTCCTTCTCTGATGTGGTGCATCTTGGAGGCCATGTGTCCCAAGTGTCCAGATACAGGTGCCACTTGACTCATACCAGACTCACATCAGATGAGGAATATGTCTTTACAAGCCCCTGGGATTTTCCGGTGTGCTTATTGACAAGCCATAGCCTAGTCTATCCTGAGTACCATAGATATAACTGCTCATTTGAGTGTTTATTATTTACTGTTTTAATAACATTGCTGCAGGTATATGATGGACAGATAATATTCAGGTTATTGTAATGTTTTAAAATATACTATATGTGGTATGATAGTCTAAAATATTTGTGTAACTTTCCCCTTCAACATGAATTTTTGGGGATTTATCCATGTTCATACTTGTAGGCTTAAGTTTGTTTAGTAAATATTTATTACAGTTCATTCCTCCATTCTCCTATTGATGGACATGTAGGGTCTCTGTTTTTTTCTGTAATAAACAACATTGAAATGAATAGTTCATGTCTCCTCCTGCACGTGCTAGGAGTTCTTGAAGAGTTTGTATCTAGAAGAGAAATTGCTGAATTCAAGAGTAGGTGCAAATTCAATTTTACCAGGTATTGTAAAATTGCTTCCTAAAGTTGTATCAAAACAAAACAAAACAAAACAAAACCTTGGTGTTTTGATTTAATGTCATAATTCCAGCAAACACCATTTCTGATTTCAAGTAGCTTATTCAAATTATATATCCTCAGTGATATATATTCAGTATCTTGAATAGATTGAACCAAGTCTATCAAGGTAAAGAGAACTCTACATGCATTTTAATATTAAAGATGAGCTCCCAGATACTCTTTAGCAGACTAAACTGTGGTGCAACTGGCTTAATTATTGAGATATTTACTCTTTTCCAACAGATAATTTTCTTGGCTTGTTGGAAAAATAACTTAATGATATATCATTACATGTATTTCAAAACTACATGCAAAAGAGTACAAGAGTATAATAACGAATGCTTTCAAGAGGTAAATGCAACCAAAAAGAGACTTAAGAATCTATTTGCCATTAGCTCTAGTTCAAACATTCAGATGTTCCACTTTTGAGAGTGATATGCTTGTCAGTCTAGCATCTGGTGGAACACTTAACGGTATCTCTCAGCAAGATAACTCTCCAAAGTTATCTTGAATCTGTGATTGTTTGGACTCTACTGAACTATCTGAAAGAGCCATTAATTAACAGCTGCTATTCCCAACAACCTATAATTGTGAGTTAGTTAGGATTTTCTTTTTCCTTTTCTTTCTTCTTTCTTTCTGCCTTCCCTTCCCTTCTTTTTCCTCCTCTCTTCCTTCCTTCCTTCCTTATTTCCTTTTTTCCCTCTTTCCCTCTCTCTCTCTCTTCTTTCTCTTCTTTCCCTCTTTCTTTTTTTCTTTTTCTTTCCCAGATCTTGCTCTATTGCCTAGGCTGGAGTGTAGTGGTGTGATCTCGGCTCACTGCAACCTCTGCCTCATAGGTTCAACGGATTTTCTGGCCTCAGCCTCCCAAGTAGCTGGCACCACAGGTGTATACCACCATACCTGGCTAATTTATATATTTTTATTAGAAATGGGGTTTTGGCGTGTTGGCCAGGCTAATCTTGAACTCATGGCCTCAAGTGATCTGCCCACTTGGCCTCCCAAAATGCTGGGATTACAGGTGTGAGCCACCGTGCCCTGCCAGGATTTTCTTAATTGAACAAAAGAATAGATGCAAAACTAGACCTCTTCTAAAGATGCAAACAGTATCATCTTTTACATGGATGTGAAACAATTATTATTGCTGTTAATTTAAGATAATATGTTTAATTTTAGTATTTTGAAAATTTCAGATGAATTCTCTAAGCCTAAATTGTTGTCTACATGTATGCAGGACAAATCTTTAAGAATTTAAGGAATCCAACCCAAATGACAGGATCTGTCACAGGGATCATTAATGGCTATGCTTCAACTGCCACTCTTGTGGTCATGCCAACTGAATCAAATCTCTGGACACCTCCAGACCGGATCTCTGTGCTGATCCCATTCCTAAATATCAAACATGATACTTGACAGCTTTACCCAGCTACAGCCAACTCTTCAAATTCAGCAAGTCCAAAGTTGATCTCATCATTTTTCACTCCACTTCATCTTCCTTCTTCAGGCAATGCTTAGATAACAGTATCACCATCTATCTAGTCACTGAACTCAGACATTTTAGGTCACCTTTCTCCTCATATGTCACTTCCTTTTGAAACTATCCCCCTCACTCCATCTACTATCATTGCTGGCTCTGATTCAGGCCTTCATTGTCTTCTGCCTGGACTATTACAGCAGCCTTATTTATTATCCATGTCTCCATTCTGGTCTCTGCCAGTCATTCATACTTCTTCCATAAAGAAATTTTAATAAATGCAAATACCATTTACTAATACTGCTTACTGTTCTTTCATGGCTACCTATTTGTTTGCAGGTAGAGGCTTTTTTTTTTTTTAACCAGGTCTTCCATAATCTGGTATTTGCAGACATCTCATTTTCTAACAGTTTTTGGCTGGACAAGAACACAGGAAGCATGTGAAATGTCTTATAATTCCCTAAGTCCATCTTGCCTTCTCAGCTACCTTGTCTTTGCACATGCCCTTCCTTCCATCCAGAAGATGGTCTGTTCATCAAGGGTCTGTGCAAATGTCATCTTTTTGATTGCTCCCTTAGTGCTCTCTGCACATTTCAATCATCACATATTCACTCCGTCTGCTGGGCTGGGAGAGTTCCTAGAAAGAAGAATTGAAATTGTATTAGTGTCAGTCATGCAGTTTGTGCATATCAGACTTGCTACAGATGATGGGCTGGCAGTCAATGAAGGGGGTATGGTCAGCTTCTTCCTTTCTACTCTTACTCTCCCACATTGCTAACCTGACTTTCTGACCCTTCAAGCATTGAAGCTCAAGGAATGGCTTAAAATGTAATGTATTCTCTTTCTCTTCTGGACTTTTTTTTTTTTTTTTTTTTTTTTTGTGGTGGAGTCTTGCTCTGTTTGCCCAGGCTGGAGTGCAGTGGTGTGATCTTGGCTCACTGCAACCTCTGTCTTCTGGGTTTAAACAATTCTCCTGCCTCAACCTCCTGAGTAGCTGGGACTACAGGTGCACATCACCACATCTGGCTAAGTTTTGTATTTTTAGTAGAGATGGGATTTTTCCATAATGGCCAGGCTGGTCTCGAATTTCTGACCTCAAGTGATCCACCCGCCTGGGTCTCCCAAAGTGCTGGGATTACAGGCATGAGCCACAATGCCTGACTTCTCTTCTGGATGCTTTTGTGGCTTCTTTGAAGACATTGCTGATACTCTTGCCTGGAGTTCCCTCAACCCAAGTGAATAGATCTCTATTGTGGCGCACAGGAGTTCTCACCCTGGCACCAATTGCCTGGCCACAATAGAAACCCCAAACCAGCCTTTTTCCCCTACTCACTCAACCCAATTTTGGACAAGCTTGGGAAGCCTGCCCTGCTGCCCTAAGAAAGCCTCACTACAGAAGTAATGAAGCTTTTTATACCTCTTTGGTGTAGACCTGTATCTGTCTTGACATCTGAACCAGATTTTCAAGGAAGGTCCATTCTGCAGAAGAAGGGGTTTGTAATAATTGGTGCAGCAAACGGGATAACCACAATATTTATTGTGTCCAGTATTAGTGTAGCTGCTCCATTTCTCTTGTGGTTGCTGTTTGTGTATCTGTTTTGTATATCTTTTTTCATCCTTTCACTTTCAACCTATTTGTATCTTCCAATCCAAAATATGTCTCCTGTAAACAGCATATAGTTGTATCTTGTCATTTAAAAGAATCCAATCTGATATCTTTCTTTTGATTGGATTGTTTAATCTAGCCACACTTAATGTAATCACTGACATGGTTGGATTTACATCTGTCATTTGTAATTTTTATTTTCTGTGTGTTTCATGTCCACGTTTTTTTTTTCCTATTTCTCCTTTATGTTTCCTTTGAAAATGTAGACTTCATTTCTAGGACTTTTTGGATTTACAGAAAAATTGAGAAGATAGCAGGGGTCCTATGTATCTTGTCCCCCGTTCTGTATACATTTCTCATTGGTATTGACAATTGTCACAATTAAAGAACCAGTAGAGAAACATTATTATTCACTAAACTCCATAGTTTGTTCAGATTTCCTTAGTTTTTTTTTAAGTGGCAAAATGTATGTAACATAAAATTTACGATTTTGTCCATTTTAAGTGTAAAGTTCAGTGACATTAGTACATTCACATTGTTGTTCAGCTGTCACCACCATTCATCTCCAGCACGTTTTCATCTTCCCATTCAACACTGTGCCTATTAAACACTAAGTCCTCATTCTCTCCTCCTTCAGCTCCTGGCAATCACCGTTCTATTTTCTGTCTCTATGAATTTGACTGCTTAGGTACCTCATGTAAGTGGAATCATACAACATTTGTGTTTTTGTGTATGTCTTATTTCACTTTGTATCATATCGTCCAGGTTCATGCATGTTATTGCATGTGTCAGAATTTCCTTTCTTTCAAAGACAGAATAATATTCTATTGTATATACGTACCACATTTTGTTTATCTATTCATCTGTCAATGGACATTTGGGTTGTTTCCACATTTTGGCTGTTATGAAGAATGATGCTATGAATGTAGACATGCAAATATCTGTTTGAGTTCCTTATTTCAATTCTTTTGAGTATACACCCCATATTTCCTTAGTTTTTATTTAACATCTTTTTTTGTCCCGAGATCTGATTTATGATGCATTACATTTAGTTTGCATGACTCCTTAGGCTTCTCTTGGCTGTGACAGTTTCTGATTTTCTTGTTTTTGATAACCTTGATGGTTTCAAGATCAAGGAGTACCAGTCAGGTATTTTATAGGATGCTCTTCTATTGGAATTTAGAATTTGCCTAATGTTTTTCTCACACTTAGAGTGGTGTTATAGGGGTTTAAAGGAAAACCATAGATGCCAAGTGTCATTTTCATCACGTCGTATGAAGGGTAGATGGTATCAACATGATTTGTCATTGTTGACATTTACCTTGATCACTCGGCTGAGATACTGTTTGTCAGGTTTTTCCCACTATTAAGTTACCCCTCTTCCGTAGTACTCTTTGGAAGAAAGTCATTATGAACAGTTTATATTTAAGGACTGGGGTTTTATGGTCCTTTCATAAAGGAAGAATATCTACATAAATTATCTAAAATTCTCCTGCCAGGAGATTTGGCTCTTCTCCTCCACTTATTTATTCAATCATTTTGGATTAGTATGGACCCATGAATATTTATTTTATACTGTGGGCTATAATCTAATACTATTTTGTTCATTTCTTTGCTCAAATTGTTCCAGCTTTGGCCACTGGGAGCTCTTTCAGTTGGATTCTGCGTCCCTTTGACATACCCCTATCAATGTAGGGGTTTTGTTTGCTTTTAGCACTTCCTTATTTTCTGACCCTATAAGATGCTCCAGGTTTATCCTATATTTCTGCCTAAGTGCTGGTTTCAGTTATTTCTTCAAAAGACCCTTTTCCTTTTATTGGAGGATAGCATTTGAAACCAAGGTCTGAGAAATGTGTGGTCACAATTGCTGTTTCTTTGCATGTCTCACAATTTTATGTTGAAACTGGACACTGTCATAATATTTTACAGCAACCCTGGACACTGACTCCCTTCCCTCCCAACACCCAGGAGTGGTGATGTTTGTTGTATGCTTTGTCATTTGTTTATATGTTTAATGATTTGACTGAACAAATCCTGTGATGTCTGTTTCTCTCATAGTGTTCAACCTCTGACGCCCATGCTTAGATATTTCCCCCCCTTTTTTATAATCTTTCAGCCTGGCTACCTAGGGTTTTCTCCTGGGTCTGGGTCCATATAAGCCACTTATTGGCCAAAGGTGGTACTCAAGCCCCCTTAGCCAGTTAGACTTTTACTCTTTATCTTTGGATGTGTGTGTTACAGGCTGCCACAATAGTTCAGAGAATTTATGTTTACTGCCCCCATATTCAGCCATGAACTAGTAGCTTGGAGTTTCTTTCTCTGATTGCTCCAAAGAGGGCTCAGTCTTGGCCATGCCATAGTCTTCCAGTTTGCCCAGGGTGAGTGTGATTTTATTTATAAGCCTGGCTTCCTAGGAGTCACCCCTGGGTCATAATAGCTTATTATTCAAGCCAGTGTTTGGTCAGAGGTTGTGTTTTAGCCCCTTGTGCTAGGAAGGATTCTACATTGTGTTGACTGTGATCCCAGGAGGGCTTTTCCCGGCTGTTCTTTGTCCGATTCTTTCTATTAAACTTCTGAATGCTCTGCTGTTTTGCTTGTATCCTGGAGCTACTGGCTTCTTCTTAATTACTCTCCACCAAGATTTCCCTTGTTTTCAACAACATCCTTGGGCACGGAGTTCTCCATTCTCTGTTCCAAATAGTCAGTCCCTTCAGGCAGAGGTTGTAGAGCTGTGCATCCTTGGGGTCACCACATCTCCTGGGCGGTACCGGGTGCCACTGCCAGAGCGAGGGTTTATACTCCAGCTTGGTGAGCGGGCTGGGAAGCCGGTGGGAAGGAGTGCCAGCCCCTGGTCTTCTCAGCCTGCCCTTTCTAACATGGAACTTCTCCTATGAGTGAGTTGGGGCAAGGGTGATCAGAGTCCCAGGATTCTCAGTGAGCTACAATTGTGTAGGACTGGGGAAAGAAGTCCTATCCTCTAGGGCCAAGCCTGCCTGGAATAGAGCTTCTGCAACATCAGGCTGGAGAGAAGAGAATGAGTAATGCCATTGTCCACATGCCCCCCACTCCCGGGGTGAAACCATAGCCCTAGACTGTGTGCTATGGGGAGAGGAAGTCCATATCTTGGCTATTCATAGTCAGGGTACAGTTTCTGTGACATACAACTGAGTAGGTAGGGGGGAAGGGTTAAAGAAGTAGGTCATGGCTAAAATGCCACACACTTGCCATTTTCATAAAACCTAGTAGATTACGTTAAATGAATATTTTTCCATTTGTCCTATGTTCTTAGAACAATTTCCAGAAACTTCAAACAGTGTATTTTTTAAAAAAATAATTATCACCTGTGAAATTGTCTTGCTGGGCAGAGGATTCACCAGAAGTCCTACCTGTCCTATCTTAATACCCTTTTACGTCACCATTATGATTCCTACCATGAATACTGGAGACAGTCTTCTGGGATATTAAGGTTGCTGTTGCCACAGATTGCATGGTGGGGAGCTGAAGTTTGTGAACCAATGAGAATATAAGGTCATTTTTGAGGATAAAGGAAAGAACTGGCATGGCCATTAGTGGGGAAGAGGTGCTGGAAATGGGTTTCATTTTCATCTGTGGCCCTGATTGTAATTCAGGTAGATAATCATTACTCCGGTCTTCTTACTACATTCATTCCAGTGTTCTGGCAATCTTGATATTAGCCATCTGATGTTTCCTTAGGCATGCGAAATGATATCAGCATCAAGTAACATCTGTTCACTGTGAGGAGAGAGAATGCACTTTAATTGTAGCAGGAGGAATTTGGGCTAAATGTCAGTAGATAGTCTCTGATCATAAATGTCAACCCAAGAGGCCTTTTTTTACGTGTAAATCAGATCATGCCACTCTCCTGATTCCAGCCCCCCAATAACTGCCCAATGCAATTAGAGTCAAGTCCACTCTTCTAGCCAAGACCCACATTTCATTTCACTCATTCTGTCACTGACCATGCTCCAGTCACTTGGGTTTGCTTTCTGCCATTCAAGTGCCACAGGCTTGTGCCTGCCCTAGGACCTTTTTATTCGCTGTTTCTTCTATCTGGAATGCCCTTGCCAAGATCTCTATGTGGTTGACTCTGATGAATGGTCTCAACTCCAAGATCACTCGTTGGAGAGGCCTTTCTGGACCACAATATCTAAGGTGGGGCCTTCACACCCCCAGGCTTCAGTGTTTTGTGTTTATTATTGAGCTGCCTCTATTCCCCACTAGAGGATAACATCCATGAAACAGGAACTTTTTAAAAAATTATTTTTATTTGAGACGGAGTCTCACTCTGTCACCCAGGCTGGAGTGCAGTGGCGCAATCTCAGCTCACTGCAACCTCTGCCTCCTGGGTTCAGGCGATTTTCCTGCCTCAGCCTCCCAAGTAGCTGGGAGTGATTTATAATGGCAAATAACAAGTAC
>CAUYLG010004944.1:0-55463 GCA_963573385.1 Cacajao melanocephalus | reverse complement strand
TCCTTGAGGAATTGCCACACTGTCTTCCACAATGGTTGAACTAATTTACACTCCCACCAACAGTGTAAAAGTGTTCCTGTTTCTCCACATCCTCTCCAGCATCTGTTGTCTCCAGATTTTTTAATGATCGCCATTCTAACTGGTGTCAGATAGTATCTCAATGTGGTTTTGATTTGCATTTCTCTAATTACCAGTGATGATGAGCATTTTTTCCATGTTTGTTGGCCTCATATATGTCTTATTTTGACAAGTGTCTGTTCATGTCCTTTGCCCACTTTTGAATGGGTTTGTTTTTTTCTTGTACATCTGTTTTAGTTCTTTGTAGATTCTTTGTCAGATGGGTAGATTGCAAAAATTTTTTCCCATTCTGTTGGTTGCCAGTTCACTCTAATGATTG
The DNA here is from genome assembly GCA_963573385.1 of Cacajao melanocephalus. Taxonomy (NCBI): domain Eukaryota; kingdom Metazoa; phylum Chordata; class Mammalia; order Primates; family Pitheciidae; genus Cacajao; species Cacajao melanocephalus. The sequence continues at coordinate 55,066 of CAUYLG010004944.1, read as the reverse complement.
TTTATTTTGCTGTACAGAAGCTGTGGAGTTTGATTAGATCCCATGTGTCTATTTTGGTTTTTGTCACCAATGCTTTTGGTGTTTTAGTCATGAAGTCCTTGCCTATGCCTATGTCTTGAATGGTTTTGCCTAGGTTTTCTTCTAGGGTTTTTATGGTGTTAGGTCTTATGTTTAAGTCTTTAATCCATCTGGAGTTAATTTTAGTGTAAGGTGTCAGGAAGGGGTCCAGTTTCTGTTTTCTGCACATGGCTAACCAGTTTTCCCAACACCATTTATTAAACAGGGAATCCTTTCCCCATTGATTGTTTTTGTCAGGTTTGTCAAAGATCAGATGGTTGTAGATGTGTGGCGTTGCTTCCGAGGCCTGGAGAACTATGAACCACTGCTCAAGGGAATAAGAGAGGACCCAAACAGATGGAAAAACATTCCATGCTCATGGTTAGGAAGAATCAATACTGTGAAAATGGCCATACTGCCCAAAGCAATTTATAGAATCAATGCTATCCCCATCAAGCTACCTATGACCCTCTTCACACAACTGGAAAAAAACACTTTAAACTTCATATGGAACCAAAAGAGAGCCCACATAGCCAAGACAATCCTACGCAAAAAGAACAAAGCTGGAGGCATCGTGCTACCTGACTTCAAACTATACAACAAGGCTACAATAACCAAAATAGCATGGTACTGCTACCAAAACAGAGAAATAGACCAATGGAACAGAGCAATTGAATTTTTAAGCTTGAATAAAACTAGACACAATTATGCCTATATAGGCCATTAGCTGAATGGCCCAAAACAAGTTCCAAAACTGCCCTATAAAGCCAGAGTAGCTGATCAGGCTGCATAACAGTAGAGGACACACACACAAAATATATAGGTTTATTAGGAGGAGGGTTTTTGGAGAGTCAAGGAATAAATGGAAAAGTTATAGATGTAACCAGATAATTTTTTATTACTTATGACGTATTTTTAGTATCTCTACCCCTTGAACATTTCAAACACTACTCAGGACTATATCTCAGAGAGAGAAAAAAAACAGAAGATTTTTTAAGAGACTGAAGCTGAATCTGTGTTAATTAAAACACTATTTTCAACTTTCCCCTTCTTCTCATTCTTACCAGCATTTATTTACTACTCACTACATGCCATGTACAGACTAAAACTTTCGCATTTATTTCTTAAAACCACTCTATGAATAATCTTGGACTTTAAGCTACACAACAAAGATAGACTTTCAATTTTGAAAGCAAGTTAAGTAGAATGAAGCAGAATCAAAGAGTCTCCCTCCTGTAATAGCTGACAAAAAAAACAAAAAGTAGTAAACATCAGCCTCAAAGTTCTAAAGCAGTTGGTTCATGAACTACAGTTTTGGAACTACTGGTCTAAGGTACATTCTCCTCCTAGAAACCCAAATTTTTATTATGAAAAATTTCAAATTTACATAGAAACTGAAAGGACAGTATACTAAACACCTATATATACCTACCTTCTAAATTTGACAATTAACATTTTGCCCTTTTTTTGGCAGACCAAAAACATTTGCAGGCATGACAGTTTTCTCAAAATAATTCCGGATGTCTCCAAAGAACAAGGACATTCTTCCATATTACCACAAAATCACTCTCTCACCTATTTCCTACTATCACCTAACACCCAACACCCAGTCTGGGGTATATTCTGCCTGCCTAATTTCAGGTTTTACTAAGCTTTATTTGTAAATCAATTTAGAGCACTTTGGCTTTTACCAAGGGCCAACATATGAAGTAGCCACATAAATAGTCTTTCTAAACAAATAAATTAGAATGGCAGAGTAAAATATAAACACAGACTCTCTCTCCCCCAATTCCTAACACAATAAATAAAATATATTCTCTTTAATGCCCAGAATTCACCACTAGCGAGCAAGCAGTAAAAGAGGAACCTATGCTGTTTATTTCATGAAGTGAAAAAAGAGAAACAAGATTCTGCGACTGGCTGGGTACAGTGTTTGACGCCTGTAATCTCAGCACTTTGGGAGTTCCGAGGCAGGTCAATCACTCAAGGCCAGGAGTTTTAGACCAACGTAGCCAATATGGCAAAACCCCGTCTCTACTAAAAGTACAAAAATTCAGCCAGGCATGGCGGCACATGCCTGTAATCCCAGCTACTCGGGAGGCTGAGGCATGAGAATTGCTTGAACCCAGGAGGTGGAGGTTGTAGTGAGCCAAAGTCATGCCACTGCACTCCAGCCTAGGTGGCAGAGCAAAACTCTGTCTCAAAAAAAAACAAAAGGCGGGGATGCCCGACATGGTGGCTCCCAGCACTTTGGGAGGCTGAGGCAGGCAGAACATCTGAAGTCGGGAGTTCAAAACCAGCCTGGCAAAAAAGGTGAAACCTCGTCTCAACTAAAAATACAAAAATTACCTGGGCATGATGGCGCATGCCTACAGTCCCAGCTACTAGGGAAGCTGAAGCAGGAGAACCGCTTGAACTGGGGGTAGGGGGGCCGGGCAGAGGTTGTACTGAGCCAAGATCATACCATTGCACTCCAGCCTGGGTGACAAGAGCAAAACTCCACCTCAAAAAAAGGCAATGGGACAATATAAGCAGAGATACGGAAATTTCAAGAAAGAAAAAGAAATGCTACAGATCAAAAACACAGTAACAGAATGTAGAACACCTGTGATGGGCTTATCAGGACACAACGCAGATGAGAAAAAATTTCTGAGCTTGAGGATACCTCCATAGAAGCCTGCAAAACTGAAAAGCAAAGAGAAAAAGGGCTGAAAAAAAGGCCGAACAGAATATCCAAGAACCATAGGACAACTACAAAACTATAACATACGCATAATGGAAATACCAGAAGAAGGAAGGAAGAGAAGAAATATTTGAAGCACTGATGACAGAATTTCTGCAAACTAGTATCAGGCATCAAATCACAGATGCAGGAAACTCAGAGAATACCAAGTAAGACAGATGTAATAAATAAATAAACAAACCAGACAAGCAAAAAAAAACTACACCTAGGCATATCATGTTATAACTACAGAAAATCAAAGACAAAGAAAAAATCCTAAAAGAAGCTGGGTGAAGAAGAACATCTTGCCTATAGAGAAGCAAGGATAAGAATTATAACACATTTCTTCTCAGAAACTATGCAAGCAAGAGTGGAGTGAAATATTTAAAGCGTTGAGATAAAATAACCAACCAACCTAGAATTCTGGACCCTGTGAAATTAGACTTTAAATGTAAAGGAGAAACACTTTCTCAGACAAAAACTGAGGGAATCTGTTGCCAGTAGACCTGCCTTGCAAGAAATACTAAGTAAGTTCTTTAGAGAGAAAGAAAATGATATAGGTCAGAAACCTGAATACATCGAAACAAACAAAAAAAGAAACATTTGAAATAGGATTAAGTGAAGGTAAAATAAGAATGTTTATTTTTCTTATTCTTAACTAATATAATAAAAAAGTTTGTTCAAAATCACAATAGCAACTGTGTATTTGTGAGACAGTGTGTGTGTGTGTGTGTGTGTGTAAGCAAATGAATGACTCCAGTGATAAAAGAGTCAGGAGGAAAGAATTAGGATTATGCTGTTATTGTAAGGTACTCACTCCACCCATGAAGCAATATAGTGTGTTTGAAAGTAGACTTGGATCAACTGTGAATGTACATTACAAACTCAGGTAATCACTAAAAAACTTAACCAAAAAAGGCCAGAAAGGGCAAGTAAAGAATGGAAGACAAAAAAAGGAACACAAGACAGGGCCAAAACCAGAAAAGAATAAGAAAAAATGGTAGATATTAATATTAATCCAAATATATCAATAATCACTTTGAACATCAATAGTCTAAATATATCAATTAAAACACACAGATCATCAGAGTAGATTAAAAAACCTAGGTCCACACAAAAACTTGTACACAGATGCTTAGAGCAGGTTTATTCTTGATTGCCAAAACTTGGAAGCAACCAACATGTCCTTCAGTAGGTAAATGGATAAACTGTGGTACATCCAGGCAATGAAATATTATTCAGTGCTAAAAAGAAATGAGCTATCAAGCCATGAAAAGACAAACAGGAAACCTAAATGTGTATAATTTTACAAGTGAAAGAAAACAATCTGAAAAGTCTACATTCTGTATGATTCCAACTATATGCCTTTCTGGAAAAGGCAAAACCATGTAGACAATAAAAAGCTCAGTGGTTGCCAGGGGTTGTGGGGAGAGAGAGATAAATGAGCAGGAGGATTTTTTAGGGCAGTGATAATATTCTACACATTTGTCGAGATCCCTAATATGTACAACACAAAGCGAATCCTGATGTAAACTACTGACTTTGGGTGATGTGCCAGTGTAGATTCATCCCTTGTAACAAATGTACCACTCTGGTGGGAGATGTTGATTACGAAGGAGGCTATGCACATACGGGGACAGTGGGTATATGGCAAATCTCTGTACCTTCCTCTGGATTTTGCTGGGAACCTAAAATCGCTCTAAAAAATAGTCTAGCCAGGTGTGGTGGCTGATGCCTGTAATCCCAGCACTTTCGGAGGCCAAGGCAAGTGAATCATGAGGTCAGGAGTTCGAGACCAGCCCGGCCAACATGGTAAAACCCGATTTCTACTACAAATACAAAAATTGGCTGGGTTGGGTGGCATGTGCCTGTAGTCCCAGCCACTCAGGAGGCTGAGGCAGGAGAATCGCTTGTATCCGGGAGGCAGAGGTTGCAGTGAGCCGAGATCACGCCACTGCACTCTGGCCTAGTGACAGAGCCAGACTCCATCTCAAAAAAAGTAAATAAAGTCTAAAAAAAAAGTATAGGTGCTATCAAAAACATATGTCAGGTGAGCATGTTAGTGCTCTACAATTAAAGAAAATGTTATTATAGCAAAATGTGTCCTTTTATATGAAACAATTCTAGAGCCACCACATTCTTCCACCTCCTAAACCTAGAACAAGAATCCTCAAAGTTTGGTCTTTGGGCAGGAACATCAACATCACTAAAGAACTTGTTAGAAATGCAAATTCTAAGGTCCCATCTCAAGACCTACTGAATCAGAAACTCCAAGGATGGGGCCCAACCAATCTATTTTAACAAGTCCTCTGGGTGATTACGATGCATGCTGAAGTTTGAGAATCACTGTACTAGGTGTTAGCCCTACACTACATACCTCAAATTTAAGAAACATATATACATATAATCAGATAAATAAATTACCAATAACTTTAGGGCTGGAAGATTATTCTGTTAAGTGATACCTGGTATAAGTATATAAGCCTCTTTTTAAAAATAAGCATAATTTGTATATAAAAGCAACCCCAAGCTCATAAATGACATTTGTTAAAGAAGTATAACTGTAAATACATTATTTGGAACTAAGGTCATATTCACCCTTTAGAAGCAATCTCACAAATGGATTCCTTTGTAAGACTGCTTGAATTCCAAGAGAGACAAAAAAAAAAAAAAAGCCTTTTAAACACAGAACAAATGATTTGTCACAGCAAAATCTTTTATGGGTAAAAATAGATCAAAATTCTAACTCGGATAACTGGAAAGGTTCACTTTTCCATCACAAACCTAGTAATGGAAAAAAGCAAATTTGTTCTTACATTGACCTCTGTGGTCAAAATTAACATTTTTCTCTTCCCTTCTGCCCTCCATCTCTGCAAGAATAGACTGGAGTTGATGCAGGAAGCTGGCACAACTAGGGAAGAATGGGTATACAGGATGAATGCAATGGAGAAGGCAAGAGGGGAAGTGTGACAGCTCTAGCAAGTGTATATATTGGTAATAATATTGTACGTGGTTATGCACAGGACTTCCATGAGTTGGAGGTTTGGTTTCCTGCTTACAAGTTTGATATTAGTAACCAAACAAAGAATTTCAGAACAACAGATGTGAACATTAAGATTTTCAACTAAGAAGAGCAGTATTAGGTAGGTGAAAATATGAGGAGAAACAGGCTGTTTATATAGTCTCAAAGTATTCTAACTTCCCACAAGACATATATTAATAACAAAGAAAAAAAATAGTAACCCTATAGTGGAAAAACCTGGCAGAGATCACCTTAACCAAATGATAAAGTTAACATCACCAGCAATTGAACAAAGTGACTTCATGTGCACCTGATATGATGCACTGGAAAAAATACGGCCCTTTTGTTTCTTGAGCAGGCACTAGCTAACGTGAATCATCCTTTTCAGACAATAAAAATCAAGAGTGAAACATTATTATACTTCTTTTCTAAATTTCTTTTAATTTTTTATTGGTACAAATATTTGTACATATTTATGGGATGCATGTGATAATTTGTTGCAAGCAATCCCATTCTGGGTATTTATCCAAAGGAAAAGAAATCAATATATCAAAACGGTACCTGCACTCTCATGTTTACTCCAACACTACTCACAACAGCAAACATAATGGAATCAATCTGTTAAGTGCTCATCAATGGATGAATGAATAAAGAAAAGGTGGTATATATATACATGATGGAATACTATTCCACTGTGAGAAAAGAATAAAATCATATCATTTGTAGCAATGTAGATGGAACTGGAGGTCTTTACGTTAAGTGAAACAAGCCAGGAACAGAAAGACAAATATCATATGTTCTCACTCGTGCAAGAGCTAACACAGTGGTCTCATGGCCGGGGGCGGTGGCTCACGCCTGTAATCCTAACATTTTGGGATGCCGAGACAGGCAGATCACATGATGTCAGGAGTTCAAGACCAGCCTGGCCAACATGGTGAAACCCTGTCTTCACTAAAAATACAAAAATTAGGTGAGCGTGGTGGTAGGCACCTGTAATCCCAGCTACTTGGGAGGCTGAGACAGGAGAATTGCTTGAACCCAGGAGGCAGAGGTTGCAAGCGGGCCGAGATCACACCATTGCACTCCAGCATGGCCAACAAGAATGAAACTGCGCCTCAAAAAAAAAAAAAAAAAAAAAAGTGGTCTCATGGAGGGAGAAGACAGAATGACAGATAACAGAAGCTGGGGGTGAGGGGGAATAAACAGGTTGGCTAACAGGTACAAACACACAGTTAGATAGAAGCTATGAATTCCAATGTTCAATAGCAAAGTAGGGTAACTACAGTTAACAACAATGTATTGGTAAATTTCAAAATAGCTAGAACAGAGGACTTAGAATGTTCCCAACATTTAGAAATAATATACCTCCATTTCATATGTTATATAATAAACAATATAGTAATAAGTAGCTACTTAACAGATTTCTTTAGAGTACCTTTACATAATGTAAATTTGTGAGCATTAAAAATAATCTACCTAGGCAACATAGGGAGACTCTGTCTCTATAAATATTTTAAAAATTAGCCAGGCAGGGCAGCATACGCCTGTGGTCCCAGCTACTCGGGCTGCTGAAGTGGGACGATCACTTCAGCCTAAGAGATCAAGGCTGCAGTGAGCCATGGTGGTGTCACTTACACTCTGGCCTTCATGAGAGTGCAACCCTATCTCAAAAACAAAGAAAAAAAACCTACCAGCTAAGTATAAAAAGCCAAGTCAAATATTTCAGATTTCAATAAATTAATATACAATAGCTGTTAATATTTCTATACAGTTGCTATTGTCTAAAATTAAATGAGATATAATCACTAAACACTGACTATAACAATGCATTTGTGCTTATAACAATGTCTAGATGTTTTTTGGTTGTCATGTTTTACAATTTTAAAGAAACTATGTATAATTCTTTTCAGCTTTAAAACTTTGAGCTGGGCAAAGATTTCTTATAACATGAAAAGCAAACTATAAAAGAAAAATACTACTAAACTGGAATTAATCAAATGTTAAAATTTTTTGCTGACAAAAGATAGTTAACAAAATGAAAAGGTAAATCAGACTAAGAAAAAAATTTCCAAAAATCACATATCTGATAAGGCCTTGCATCCAGAATATATAAAGAACTCTTAGAACTCAGCAATAAAAAGACAAATAATCCTACTTAAAAATGGGCAAGAGACATAAACAGACATTTCACTAAAGATAACTAAAAATGGCAAATAAGCACATGAAAAGATGATCAACTTCCCTAGTCACTGTAACAAAATTAAAAGCTCAATGAAATACCACTACATACCTACTAGAATGACTAAAACTTAAAAGAGTGACAATACCAAGTATTGGTGGTAATGTGGAACAATTAAGAAGTCTCACACATTGTTCCTAGGAATGCAAAACGGTACAGACACTTTGGAACAGTTTGGCAATTTCTTATGAAGTCAAACATAGAGTTACTCATATGACCCATCAATCCCACCTCTGGGGACACAAAAACACATGCCTCCCAAAAGGCTTGTGCAAGAATATTCAAAGCAGCTTTATAATAGCCTCCAAGTAGAAACAACCCAAATGCCCATCAACTAGTGGCTAGATAAACTCTGGTACATCTATGTAATAAAATATTATGCAGCAATAAAGGAACTACTGACACACACAACTTGGATAAATCTCCCTAAGTGGAAGAAACTAGGCAGAAAAGAGTATATACCGTATGATTCCATTTATTAATTAAGTTGTAGAAAGAGCAAAACTATAGTGATGGAAAGCCTATCAGAGGTTGCCAGGAACACCTGTGGAAGGAGGGAACTTCTGTATCTTAATTGTGGTGGTGAACACACAACTGTACGCATTTGTCAAAACTCATCGAACTGTACACTTAAAATTGTAGAAGTTTACTGTATTTAAATTATACCTCAAAGCTGATTTTTTTAAAAAAGTATAAATGGTTATGGTTAGGATAGTAACTAGAATGGAGTATAAGAAAGACTCCAGGTTGCTGGTAGTATCCTATTTCTTGATTTGGGTAGTGGACACCTGGGTGCTTAGTTTGGGGAAAGTCACTGAGCTGTGTTTTTCCACATGTATGTTTTATTTCAATAAAAACCTTACTAAAAAATAAAAATAAAAGAATGGGTCCTCAACAGTCAGGCTGAAAAAGACTTCTTACACATAGCAGCAATGACTGAAAACTACAGCCAAGAAAATGACTAGAAGGTAAGCAAAGGAAAAGAATGCTAAGTAACCACTAATTACAAGGGAATTCAAAAAGTAGCCACTTGTCTGAAGTATATTTTCCTATGTGAGGAACTTGACTAATAATCTAGCTAGATTTGGGTTATATTAATATATACAGTTATGCACCATTTAACAATGTTTTGGTTGATGATGGACCACATATACAACCAGGGTCATATAACATTATAATAGAGTTTAAAAATTCCTATTGCCGAGTGATATCATGGCTGTTCTAACATCTTAGTGCAAGGTTTTATGTGTTTAGATATGTTCAGATACACAAATACTTAACAGTGTATTACAACTGCTCACAGTATTCAATACAATAATATTCTGTACAAGTTTGTAGCCTAGGAGTAATATGCCATACCATATGGCCTAGGTATGTAGTAGGTCACAGCATGTAGGCTTAAGTACACTCTATGATGTTTGCACAATGACGAAATCACCTAACGATGCATTTCTCACCTGTCATTAAGCAACACTTGACTGTGTATGGTTAGGACACACTGGACTTTTCCACAAACCTCACTCAGCATAACCCTTTATTAAACGGGGTTCATTTTTATTTCTAAAGATACTCATAACACAAGTATACTCAGAACATTTTCAATAAAATTTATATTTGTTTGTAAGAAAAATCTTACCTCCTTCATAAATGACTTGCCTATGCGCACCACTTTTGCAAATAAAATGGGATCATGAGAAAGGTGAGGACCAAGGTAACAGAACATATTGAACACATCCCTCCTCAAATCTTCAAAACTCTCAGCTTGTTTTGGTGCCCTCTTGTTTTGCAAAGCATTAACAGGTGAGCCCTTAGCACCTTTAGGAACACCAACTCTATTATAAAAAGTAAAATAAATATATATAATAAATATAAGTATATACACACACATACTAAAATACCTACCATTTTAACACAGTTATCTTAATCAGTGAAATCTTTCTTGCTCATATTTGCTGTCTACATTTCAACTGTGCTTAACTTTATTATACCAGATAATTCTCAACTGGTAGAAACACATAAAAACAACAGCTTCTAATGAAAAAAAAAAAAATCAGAGCTCAGAGGAGAATGTTCCAAATTAACTGCTTACTCAGAGAAGTGCAGATTTCAAGGAACGTTTAACATACACCATCTGACTCTTGTTTTTAAACTTGGCTAGTATTGGGAACTTGGATATGGGAATGGGAAACAAGGGATGGACCTAAGATACATCGGGAGATGAAACAGAAAAATATGGATATAACAACATTGATTCAAGTCAACTGACATTTCTCAATCTGGATTCCACAACCTAGAATATACAGAGGGTGGTGGGTGGTAGGGAAAGTCAGCCGTGTAATAAAAGAGGGTCACTTTAGAACAGCATACCCAGAGTTCTCACCTGCTCAGCAGGTGTCCCACTGTGGAATCACAGGGGTCACCTTCTAAGAAGCCTGCATGGTCCACAGCCCATGAGGTGACACTGAAGGCAGCAACCAGCAGCTACACAAAAGCCACAAGGCTGAGGCTTTTGAGGCAGGCTCTCATCTATGGGGCTGTAGCCAGAGCTGCTGTCAATACTGCTCCTAAGTACCCTGTAAGTAGGCAGAAAGCTAAAGGACTAGACGACACAATAACTGTGGATGGTAAGAGAGGCTGCACTAGCAATTTCCGGAACAGCAGCCTATATGCCAGGAAAGATAAGAGAATCAGAGAAGCAATAACCTCACTCAGAGCCACTCAGCCAGGATAGAGAAAAATTATACTAAGAAAAAAACCTTAGGAATTCTTTGCCCCTCCCACCCACTGAGAGGAGGAAAAGTCAAAACCAGAAGAATGGAGTTTCAACTCTCAATGGAACTAACCCAACCTAGAAGTCTAACCTATAGTTTTTAGACTACACAGCAGTACAAATTCTAAAACCCCTGGTCTAGATGTTAGAAGACAAGTCACTGATTAATATGTATTAGACTGATACATTCTGTGAACAGTTCTTATCTTTTGATAAAAGGTACTAAAATACAGGCTTGGTTTGAGGAGTTAAGATCAATATACATACAGATTCTGTTGTAGTCCTAAACTATTTCTACCTCAATGATTAATAAAGTACACAGTTACATACCTTCGGTAGAGAGGTTCAATAGTTATGTGAATGAGCTTGCAAATAGCAAGGGCTATTAGCTTATGTGAAGCTGCATAATATGGAGGCATCTGATCCATAATGTTCTGTGCATGTTGCCAGTCACCGATCTTTAATAAGGCTTCCAACAAGCCAAGTTTTTGGTTATCAGGTGGCTAAAAATGAATAGTCAAAACTAAGATACCCAGGATACAGACATCAAGAAATCTTAATATATTCTTTTTCACTTAAAAAATTGAGCTAAGCAACACAACATGTCAAAAAAAATTAGCTATTCATGGGAAATTGAACAGTATTTTCCTGAAAAGTACAATCAAAATTTTTAGCTACTGAAAAAACATCAGGGCCAGGTGCATTGGTTCACACCTATAGTCTCAGCAACTTGAGAGGCCAAGGTGGGCAGATCACTTGAACTCAGAAGTTTGAGACAAGCCTAGGCAACACAGCGAAACCCCATCTCTATAAAATATACAAAAATCAGCCAGGTATGGTGGCACAGGCCTGTAGTCCCAGCTACTCAGGAGGCTAAGGTGGGAGAATCACTTCAGTGTAGGAGGTAGAAGGCTGCAATGAGCTGTAATTATGCTACTGCACTCCAGTCCAAGTGACAGAGTGAGACTGTCTCAAAAGTAATTTAAAAAAAAAAAAACAGGATCTGCTTTTTCACTTAGCAGACACAGGCATTACAGTTCATAGACTTGGAATTAAGTTCTACTTAATGTTATGGCATGCCACAGGAAACCAGAATTCATCATCTTTGAGAATCCCTTTAGGATTTGAGGGCCACTAATACAAAAAGGATAAAGTCAATACATCTTGTGATTTTACTTAGAAAACATTTTGAAATTTATATAACAAAAAAAATGACAGCTTCTCTTAAAAAGATGCCATTCAGATTAAAAATAAAATCACTGTAGCAAATGATTCAGAAATGAGGTTTCAGCAAAATGAAAACTAAGAAATTATTCTTCTATAATCGACTATTTAGAAGTTAAATTTCATAATTCAAAATCCAAAAGACAGTGTTAATTTTATTAGAATGAATTACATACCTTCTCTACTTTCTCCTCTTCTTTCTCCTTTTCTTTCTCTCGGTCATCCATTTTTTCAGAAGACAACACAACCATTGTAAGTTTTCTAACAATTTGCTTAGCTTCCGCAATTTCTCGTTTGTGTTCATCCATAATGCAATTATCAGCTGGAAGAAGCTAAAAATGGTTCATTAAAATTTCATAAAACAGCTAATACCTCCTACTAGCTCATATAAAAAGTAAACTATTTTCAACTGATAAAACTATAAAGAAGTCTTATTTATGACTATTTGCCTTCTAAGTAAATTTCAGTTATTTTCTTATAATTTGTCAGAATTGAGTACCTGAATTCTAAACCCCTTTTAAAATCAAGTCGCAGCTCAAAGTTTCACATCTTTTGATAGTCCCTAAAGTAATATAATACCACAACAGTGATGTTTACCATTAAATTTATTAGTTTACCCAAGAAAATATATAGAAGTTCCATTAAAAACATTACAAATTTCCCCATTAAAGGCTAAACTCCAAATTAAATAGAGCACTGCAATATAGATCCAATTTTGGAGAGGTCAGCTGCTGAATAACACAAAGGGATAAATTTAAATCCTCTAAATGAAAATTTTCAAGTAGAAAAATTATTAGTAACTGGACATCTCACTTTTTTCTAGGAGCTTATTTAACTCAAGTCACAAGCTAGTTACTAGTTAATTGCAAAAGAAAAAGTACTATGTGCATAGTCAACCCTCCATTATGAAAAAGGCTCAAGTATCTCATATACAGTCACCTTGTACAAGTGGAAGATAATTAATGCAGACATATATAAAATAACCCTGACACAAAGAAAAATTCAGCCAACAAACCATTATTTAGTAGTTTCTGCTAGTCACTATAAGCTGTAAGTGTTCCTACCCCCTAAAAATGCATAATCTATTTCATTAACTAGGTTTAATGTGAACAGTAAATGAAAATAATGAAATAGTAAACATTACAGATTTCATTCCATTAATCAAAAAAAAAAAAAGGAGGAGAGAAGAAAGTCACTATGGACTGGTGCCAAGGAAATAAGCAAGACTTTTTCTCATTCTGTATGTTCTTCCCTGGCAATCAAACACATTTTTATTGCTGTACTTATACACCTGACGCAGGTCCATTCCCCCCCCCCCCGCTCTTGTTGCCCAGGCTGGAGTGCAATGGTGCTATCTCGGCTCACTGCAACCTCTGCCTCCTGGTTTCAAGTGATTCTCCTGCCTCAGCCTCCCAAGTAGCTGGGATTACAGGCATGTGCCACCACGCCCAGTTAATTTTGTATTTTTAGTAGAGACAGGGTTTTACCGTGTTGGTCAGGCTGCTCTCGAACTCCTGACCTCAGGTGATCTGCCTGCCTCAGCCTCCCAAAGTGCTGGGATTACAGGTGTGAGCCACCGCACCCAGCCATAGGTCCTTATCTTTTACCCAGACAATTACAACTCCAATGGGCAAACTGTTTCTTCTTATAGTTCTCTCAACTTTTATTTCTGTGTATTTTGAGAACATGTCATTAGGTACATGTGAAGTTAGAATTGTTTTATCTTCCTAGTGAACACAACCTTGTTATTATGAAGTGGCCCTCTTTATCTTCTTTTGCGAAAAAGTCTATTTTGTCCAACAATAGTAAGTTTGCTGATATATTTTCTCATCCTTTTACTATCAACATTTCATTATCCTTAGGTTTCAGCTGTTTATCAAATAATAAACTCATTTTTAATCCCATTTGACAATCTTTGTCATATTAACAGGAGTACTTGGTCTGCTTACATTTACTGTTAAACGCAATCATATCAGCAATAAATCTATCATCAATTTTGCACTTTCCACATATGCCAGTCTATACTTCCCTCTAAAGTCATACCTCTGTTTTCAAATTCTGCCTTTTCTGACCAATTTTCCATATTCCGTTTGTAGATCATATCTCTCCTTTAAATACTAAATGGTTCTCCACTCCCAAGAGAAAAATCCAGACTCCTTACTATGTCACTTAAGCCCTTAACAGTTTAGCTCTTATCTATTCCATCCTCATTCCCCCTATATATCACCCTAAGCTCCAACCACTCTGAGCTTCCTGACAGTCCCATAAAGGGATAAAAAAGCCCTTTCAAATCTCCTACCTTGACCAGGCACGGCGGCTCACACCTGTAATCCCAGCACTTTGGGAGGCCAAGGCAAGCAGATCACCTGAGGTCAGGAGTTCAAGACCAGCCTGACCAACGTGGTGAAACCCCATCTCTACTAAAAATACAAAAAAAGAAAATAGCAGGGCATGGTGGTGGGCACCTGTAATTCCAGCTACTCGGGAGGCTAAGGCAGGAGAATCCCATGAATCCGGGAGGCAGAGGTTGCAGTGAGCAGAGATCACGCCATTGTACTCCAGCCTGGGCAACAAGAGCGAAACTCCATCTCAAAAAAATAATTAATTGATATCCTAATGCAAAACCTAACAGAAGAGGAATTTATATACTATTAGCCTAGATTTTCAAGCTGATGGCTTGAAAATTGTTATTAAACTAGAGGTCATCTGTCACAGCAGTAAAAGCATAATAGTCATTTAGTACACAGGAATAACTCAAGAAAAATATTTTTTAAATATACTAAAAATAAAAATATACTAACAAAGTTCCTCATTCATCCTGAATGCCTAAAATTAGTATTTTAGAGAGAAAGAAACAGTATATAGGTAACCCTATATTTCCCATCATTTGTAGATAATAAAGAGGCTTAAAACCACATTGGTTTGAACTTGGCCTCTCTCCCCACAAGATATGCCTTGATGACAGTTAAGAACTTGAACTTCATATCCAAACTGCAACTTCGTAAAAGTGACCAAAAAGGTATTTAATTTTCATAGACTGCCAAAGAAAAGAACTAAATTCATTCACTTTATACAGTAAACACAAAGCAACAATGTATTCAGGCTTCAAAGAGTAAAACTTGAGAACCTAGAACCCAATCCTGGCGGTGCTATGTGGCTACTTACTCCTCTTTCCCACCCTTGGGACAGACAACCAAATATTCTTAGCAGCCCACTAGACTTACATGTACATAAAGATCATCTAAATCAATAAGATTAAATTGTAGAAGTACGGCTGCAACTCTGTATAAAGATGATGGTGTCTCGCCATTTGGTTCCTAGAAATATTAAAAAAAAAAAAAAAGTTTCCACTTAGTGCAGAAAGGATAATTAAAGCAATATCCCCTACCTGCCAATAATTAAGAACAATTAGATCAAATATTCTAGGCCAAGAAAATGCTTCATTGCTCTTCCTTATCTTACCAGACATCTGAATTTAAGATAAGATTATTATCTCAACAACCCCTTTCACATTGGAACATCTTCTAAAGAACACAAGGAGAGCAATTTCAAAAATGAACACAATTTACAGTGCATGTTAACATTTAAATAAAATCTGACAATTGAACAGAATAAGTGAGATTTTATAATACACAAGATGTAGTCTGCAGTTCTGTTTACATATGTGTTTTCTTTTCTGGTTTGTGTGTTTTTGGGGTTTTTTTTTTTTGAGAGAGGGTCTCACTCTGTCACCCAGGCTGGAGTACAATGGCATGATCATGGCTGACTGCAGCCTTGACCTCCCAGGCTCAAGTGATCCTCCCACCTCAGCCTCCTGAGTAGCTGCAACTACAGGTACATGCCACCACAAATGGCTATTTTTTTTAATAGACATAGGGTCTCACTATGTTGCCCAGGCTGACCTCAAACTCCTGGGCTCAAGCAATCCTCCTACCTCATACACCCAAAGTGCTGAGATTACAGGCATGAGCCACCACACCTGGCTGATATATGTGTGTTTTCTTAACTTGCTTTTTCAAGTTAGTTCTCAGTGGAGATGCAGACAAACTGAGAAGTGCAGAAGAACCATCAGCACTTGCTTTATATTTTTCTTCCTATAATTTGCTTTCTTGGGTTTTATGCTAAGTATATCCGGCTGTCAGTTGACATTCCCCACAAAACAGGTGTACATAAATATTACAGATGAATAAATCGATGTCTTAAAATACAGAATGGCAAAGTCAATTTCAGGCCAGCCATGGGGACCCTACATAGAAACATAAGAATCTTTGAATGCTATCAATTTTCAAAGCTAATTTTTACACTGCTGAGGTCAGATGAATGGAACAGTGAAGTGAGAATAACTGGCAATAACTCACTGGCCAAATGTAAATAAAAAGCAAACAGTGACAATACACTATGTTCTGTTTATACTCAATACTGAAAATGAGGCCTTTTGTATGTAAGGTTCCTCCCACAATTATATTATGCAAATAAAATACAAAGCCAACCAAACTAACGCATATCATTTATAGAAGGCATTGTTTCACTCTATTTTTAGAAAACAGATGAGATGTTGATTTGCAGTAGCTAAAAAAAAGAAAGAATGCAAAAATAAAAAAAATTTTAAATTAAAATAAATAAATAAAACAAATGAGAAGTCATCAATGTAACAATAGTTTCCTAATTCTAAATGTTTGTTTATAGGCCAGGCACGGTGGCTCACACCTGTAATCTTGGCACTTTGCAAGGCCAAGATGAGCAGATCACCTGAGGTCAGGAGTTCGAGACCAGCCTGCCCAACATGGTGAAACCCCATCTCTACTAAAAATACAAAAATTAGCTGGGCATGGTGGCGGGCACCTGTAATTCCAGCTACTTGGGAAGCTGAGGCAGGAGAATCACTTGAACCCGGAGGGCAGAGGCTGCAGTGAGCCAAGATCACACCACTGCATTCCAACCTGGGTGACAAAGAGAGACTCCATCTCAAAAAAAATTTTAAAACATGTAAAAATCAATGTTTATAAATGGCTATTTAGCATCAAAACATTTTCCCACAAAAACAAACTGTGGCCAGGATTTCAAAGCAAACTCATAAAAGCTTATTTAACTTATTGACAACCTCTCCTCTACTACCTGACTTGAATGTACCAGGGCCACATTCATTACTCTGTTCATCCTTATTTAAATAAACCACCACAATATGACCCACACTCTCATCCACATACTGTTATGCACAATCCCTGTTCTGTCCCATCCTACCTTATGGAATTCATGATCCATTCTCAGCAAAATTCTCTATATCCAAACCTCATCTAAAGGTTCTTTTCACTGTGGTGCTCACACAGAGCCTGGTTCACCCTGAGAACAGCACTGCCATTGTAACCCAGTTAAATGGTAGCTGTTTTCCTCAGACGCCTCACACCACCGGGCCTGGAGGTGATGTGGCAGTTTTCTTTTTGCTTTTTATTGTTGCTTCCAGACTATTCTCCCTCTATCCTCCCAGCTTTGAATTTCATATTACTCACTACTCCCACTACCGTTGCAATCTAGTTTCATTCTGTTGTGGTCAGAGATGTTATTTTGTATGATTTCAACTGAGACTTGTTTTGTGGCCTAATATACGTTCTATTCTAAAGAATGTTCCTCGTGCATTGAGAATGTAGATGCTGTTGTTGGGTGTAATGTTCTATATATTAGGTCTAATTGGTTTATAACCTTGTTCAAGTCTATTTTCTTACTCATCTTTTGTCAAGTAATGGTTATTATAACCATTAACGAAAGTAGGGTACGAAAATGTCCAATAATTACAGAACTATGTTTCCTTCAATTATGTCCATGTTTGCTTCAAATCCTCTGGGGCTCTGCTGTTTGGTACATGTATGTTTATAACTGTTATTTCTTCTCAATGGGTTATCCACTTTATCATTATATAACATCTTTCGTTGTAAAAAAAATTTGTCTTAAAGTCTATTTTCATATTAGTATAGCCACCCCAGGTTTCTCCAGCATAATGCCTGCACAGAATATGTTTCTGTACTTTCAGTTTCAAACTATTTGTATCTCTAGATCTAAAGTGAGTTCCTTATTCACAGTACATAGCTGTACCATGCTTTTTTATACATTCTGCCAAACTCTTGCCTTTTAATGAGTTTAATCCATTTACATTCAAAACAACTACAGGTAAGTATGAACTTCTATCATTTTGCTGTTTTCTATTTGTCATATTTTTGTTCCTCATTTCCTCCATCACTGCCTTTTTGTTTAATTTTGTGTGTGTGTGTGTACCATTTCGATCCCCTGCTTCTCTTTTCTGTTCAGTTTTTAATTATTTTCTTAGTGGTTCCTTTGGGTATAACAATTAACGTTTTAAACTTAGAACAACCTAGTTTGAATTAATGCCAACTTCACTTCAACAGTGTGTAAAACCTCTGCACCTATACATCTCTGACCCTCCCCATCTATTGTTAGTCACAAATTACCTTTTTTTCTTCTTTTTTTTGAAGTGGCTTCAGAAACAAATTACATTTTTATAGTGTGCCATTTGTCAGATTTATAACCTGAGTGATGGGATGAGTTGTACCCCAAACCTCAGCATCACACAATATACCTAGGTAACAAACCTACACATATACCCCGAGTCTAAAATAAGTCAAAATTATTTTTTAAACATTTATAATAATTATATCTTTGTCTTTTGAATCATATAGGAAAAAAAGAGGAGTTACAAACCACAAATGTAATACTGGCTTTTATATTTTACCTAGTGTTTTTTATTTCTTTGTCTTGGCTTCTTCTGCCTGCTCAAATCTTCTGCTGAACCTCTATAGTGAATTTTTTATTTCAGTTATTGTACTTTTCAACTCCAGAATTTGTTTGGTTCCTTTTTATAATTTGGTATCTCTTTATGGATGTTCTCTATTTGGTCAGACAGCACACTCTTGGTTTCCTTTAGCTCATAAAGCAATTTAGGACTCTTGATTTAAATTCCTCATCTAGGCCAGGTGCAGTGGCTCATGCCTGCAATCTCAACACTTTGGGAGGCCAAGGCAGGCGAATCAATTGAGGTCAGGAGTTCGAAACCAGCATGGCCAACATGGTAAAATGCTGTCTCTACTATAAAGACAGAAGTTTGGCATGGTGGTGCACACCTGTAGTCCCAGCTACACTTGGGAGGTTGAGGCAGGAGAATCACTTGAACCCAGGTGACAGAGGTTGCAGTGAGCCAAGACTGTGCCACTGCACTTCAGCCTGGGTGACAGAGGGAGACTCTGTCTCAAAAAAAAAAAAAAAAAAAATCTTATCTAGTAAATCCACTGCCTAACCTCCTCGGACAAAGTTTCTATTAATTTCTTTTTTTCCTGTCAATGAGTCACTTCACTGTTTATTTCCATGCCTCATTATTTCTTGTTAAAAACTGGACATATTGAATATTATGTAGCAACTACGGAAATCAGTTTCTTCTCCACCCCCGCCAATACACAGAGGTTGGTTGATGTTGCTTATTGTGCATTTATTGTTGTGCGTGTGTTTAGTGACTTTTATAAACTCTTTTTGTAAAGTCTATATTCTTCATCACATGTGGTCACTTGAATCTATGTTCTGTTAGCTCAGTGACCAACTAGTATATTGACATTTTTTTTAAAAGACCTGGAGCAAAAATAAATGGGAAAAGAAAGAAAATACTCTCCTAGTCTTTGCAGACTGGCTCTGCATTAGGACACTCCTCAAAGTTTGGCCAGACCATTCACAACTCTGCCTCAGTCTTCACTTCCTGCTTACTCAGAGCCAGAAGAGAAAGCTTAGGGTCTCTGTTGGCCTCTTCTGGGCATGTGCCCAGCTCTGGGCATATGCATGACCTTCGGTATATATGGCAGCTTTTTAAAAAGCTCTTTTTCCCCAAGTATCTCTTTTCTAATGTCTTCCTTCTCAGGCTTTTCAGTTTCACTACCAATTGTCTCAACTATTGTGCCTTGCTCCAGGCCACTGCAGACAGTAATTGTGCCTTTAAGTGCTTTTGGCAAAAGCCACCCCAGCTCTGGGAATACTCCCAGTTGAAAGATACAAACGTAGGCCCCTATGTTGGTCCAGGGAGCAGCTAGCCATATTAAAACCCACAAACACAATTCTTTGCTCCCTCTAGTGTTAGCAACCTGCACTAGGAGTGTGAGCTTCTATTATTATGGTCACCACTGATCTGGGTGTGGGGGCTAGTAGGGAGGCGATTTAAAATGCCACAGCACTCTCAATCAACTCTGTAGAGCTCTGGAATACAGTAAAAACCTTACACCAACCAGGGAAAGGACTGGAGAAGAATAAGGCAACAGCAAAGTTGACTGATGACAGGTTTTTTCCACTTCATTATGTTGTTTTTGTGGAGAGACAGAGCTCTGGAGTTCCCTACCATGCCATTTTCAGTGATATCCTGTTGTTGCCATTTATGGATCCTTGAGTCAACTGCCCTCCATTCTGCAATGATCTTAGCCTCTGTTACTCTCTCTGACTGCAATTCTTAACTTTTGGAGATTTTCAAATACATGTAGGTGAGCCTTCTACCATGTAGCCTCTTGGTTCTCCTGAACACTTCCTCTTCTGAAGATCTTCTTTATCCTATCTTAACCACTTCCTCCATATCCTAAATCTTATTATCACCAATAGTGACAATCCTTCCATAATGCCAATTTGATGTATCTGACCTCAAATGGGCCCACTGCTGCTGGACAATCATACTCCATTTCTCTCAGCCAGTCACTCAACTATAGTCATGCATCACTTAACAACGGAGATACGTTCTGAGGAACACGTCTTTAGAGCATACTTATACAAAGTTACATGGTATATAACCTACTACACATGTAGACTATATGGAACAGTCTATTGCTCCTAGGCTATAAATCTGTACATCAAGTTACTATATTGAATACTATAGACAATTGTAACACAATGATAAGTGTTTGTGTATCTAAACCTCTAAACATAGAAAAGGAACACAAAAAATTAGAGTATAAAAGATTTAAAATGGTACACCTGTGTAGGGCACCCACCACGAATGTAGCGTGCAGGACCGGAAGGTGCTCTGGATAAGTCAGTGAGTGAATATAAAGGCCTAAGACATTGCTGTACACTACTATATATTTTATAAACACTATATACATAGGTTACATTAAATCTATTTTTTAAAATATTTCTTCAATAAATTAAGCTTAGCTTACTGTAACTTTTTACCTCATACACTTTTTAATATTTTTTACGCTTTTTGACTTTTTGTAATAATGCTTAGCTTAAAACACAAGCACATTGTACAACTGTACAAAATATTTTTTCTTTACATTCTTATTCTATACTTTTTATTTTTTTTCGAGATTTGTTGGCCAGGCATGGTGGCTCACACCTGTAATCCCAGCACTTTGAGAGGCCAAAGCAGGTGGATCACCTGAGGTCAGGAGTTTGAAACAGCCTGGTAAACATGATGAAACCGCACCTCTACTAAAAATTAAAAAAAAAAATTAGCCAGGCATGGTGGCAGGCACCTGTAATCCCAGCTACTCAGGAGGCTGAGGCAGGAGGATTGCTTGAATCAGGGAGGCGGAGGTTGCAGTGAGCCGAGATCGTGCCACTTGCACTCCAGCCTGGACAAGAACGAAACTCCGTCTCAAAAAAATAAATAAATTTAAGCTTTTTAAACATTTTTGTTAAAAACTAAGACACAAACACACACATGAGCCTAGGCCTACACAGGATAAGAATCATCAATATCACTGTCTTCCATCTCCATGTCTTGTCCCACTGGAAAATGTTTAGGGGCAATATCACAGATTTGCTTGTAAGTGGATAATGCACCATGTACATTCCTTTCTATTAATAAAAACCTTGGTCAGTGTTGGAGTCCATGTTTTCAAACTTTTTTGTTTTTGTTTATTTTTGAGATGGAGTCTTGCTCTGTCACCCAGGCTGGAGTACAGTGGCACTATCTCAGGTCACTGCAATCTCCACCTCTTGGATTCAAGTGATTCTCCTGCCTCAGCCACCCTGGTAGTCGGGATTACAGGCGTGCACCACCATGCCCAGCTAATTTTTCCATTTTTGGTAGAGACGGGGTTTCACCATGTTGGCCAGGCTGGTCTCAAACTCCTGACCTCAAGTGATCCACCCACCTCAGCCTCCCAAAGTGCTGGTATAACAGACATGAGCCACCATGCCTGGCCCATGTTTTCAAACTTGTTAAGGAGCTTGCTGAAGTCCGCAAAAACTTCTGCTACACCCTTTCCTGTGAATTTTCTTGGGGGTTCTTCTCCTGTAGTTTCCTTTTCTTGGGCCTCTTCTTCAGCTATGTGTTCCTGTTTCATTATAATCTTATGCAACCACTGTCATATATGTGGTCCATTTATAAGCGAAACATCATTGTGCAGCACATAACTGTACTTCCCTACCTTCTCTCCTAACCTCCAATACCTCCTCTCTCATCCTCTCAGCTGATGTCCTTGCTTTCTACTTCAGTAAGAAAATTAGATCAACTGGACTCCTACAAACTCCCAATCACACCTACCCAACTATACCTACATATACTTCCTTTATACCTGTTATGATAAACTCTCTATCCTCCTAGTTAATCCACCCACTTAAGCACTAAACTCCATTTTCTCTAACCTCACGAACACTGCTCCAAATAATTCTCACCTCTCTCCTCTGTATCACCACTTCTCCCCTTTCCACTCAGTCATACCCATCAGGAAACAAATGTCTTCTCTCTCCCATCTGAAAAAATCTCTCAAGCCCACTTCCCTTGCCATCTACCACCCTGTTTGGTCTGCACCCCTTTGTAGCAACTGCTTAAGTTGTCAATTGTCACTGTCGCCAATTCTACTCTTCCCATTCTCTCTTAATATCACCCAATTCCACCAAAGCTGCTAGTTTTGACCTCCCTGATGATAAACCCAATGGTCAATTTTCAGTCCTTAAATGACCTATCAGAGGCATTTGACAGAGTTAATCAATCCTTCCTCCATTTAGCTTCCAAAATGCCACATTCTCTGTGTTCCTCCTACTTTACATGTTGTTCCTCCATCTAACTTATCTGCTGGTTCCTTGTCTTCTCCTAGACCCTTGACACTGGAGTGCCCCAGGGCTTAATCCTTAGTTCTCTTGCCTCTCTATATACAACCCTTAGTGATTTCATCCAATGCCATATCTTTAAATAGCATCTACATGCTTTTGATACCCGCATTTCTATTTCTGGCCTACTCTATTCTCTTGAACACCAGGTCCATATATCCCATTATTTACTCATATCTATATGTCAATTATCTACACTTGTATGTCTAAGAGACATCTCAAACATAACATGCCCAAATTGAATTCCTAATTCTCACTCCCAACACTCCAAACCCAATCCACCTGAAATTTTCCCTAAGTTGGTGACAACACTATCTTAACTGCTTGGTCCAAGAAACTTCAGAATAGTCCATGACTCTACTTTCTCACATTCTGTATCCAATCCATCAGCAAACACTACTTCAATACATCTTCAAATACATTCAGAATCTCATCAACATTCACTGCTGCCACACACTATCAGACTGATCCATTGAAAACCTAAATAATCACACACACATACATACATTCTCTCTCTCACACACACACACACACACACACATGCATGCACCACCCACCCACCCACCCACCCACCCACACACACACACTCTCTCTCTCTCTCTCTCTCTCTCTCTCATGTCACCATTGGAGGTTGCTATTGAAGAAACTCCTTACTCTGATAGCTGGCAATCAGTGGGAAAATATTAATCATTTGTCCTACCTTTTCAGTAGGAACTGTATTTCAAGGAGGGCAAACAGCCTAAGTTAGTAAGGGACAACTCTTCTTTATCAGAAGAATGACAAATAATAAATATATAGGGCATGATAAAATTAGTAAATCACCAATTTGGAATCCCTAAGGGGAAAACTGTCTCAAGCAAAGGTCATCCATGGATTCTAAACCATTTAATGTAAAGTCGGTGAGAAACTGAGTATTCGCAGGCTGCCAAAGCATCAAGCTGCAGATAATTTGTTATTGAAGGGAAAGGCAGTGGGTGGGTAGGGGGATGCCACTGTATAACTGAAGGATCAGACTGTCACCAACTTACTGAACCATTTAAAGACAGTCAAACTTTAGATGTTATATAATATCACAATCTATGAAGTATTTTTTGCCATTAATATTTTACTTGAACATAATCAAGCCTTTAGACCTAACTCCAAGTATATAACAAATAGAGGAAATAAAAAAAACAAGATGAAAAAGCAATTAGACAAATCCAAAAGATGGGGTCTTCTAGGGAATGGTCTCATCAATAAGTCAATGCCATTAAAATATGGAGAGGGTGGGAAACTATTCTAAATTAAAAGAGACGAAGAATCTTGACAATCAAATACAATATGTGGTCCTTGATTAGACCATCATTTGAACAGACCAGCCGTAAAATGCATTTTGGGGACAATTTGGAAAATATGAATACAGTCTAGGTTTATTATATGATAGTAACATAGTTAGGTATGAAATTGATACGGGCAGATCGCCTGAGGTAGGGAGTTCGAGACCAGCCCGACCAACATGGAGAAACCCCGCCTCTACTAAAAACACAAAATTAGCCAGGCATAGTGGTGCATGCCTGTGATCCCAGCTACTTGGGAGGCTGAGGCAGGACAATCGCCTGAACCCAGGAGGCAGAGGTTGCAGTGAGCCGAGATCACACCATTGCACTCCAGCCTAGGCAACAAGAGCAAAATCCTGTCTCGAAAAAAAAAAAAGGAAAATGTCCTTCCTTTTAAAAACTGTAAACTATAGTATTTAGGAAGAAGCTTTCATGATATTTGTAACCTAAATTAATATTTTTAATATGGCAACATGTTAATAAACTTAATTCTAGGTGATGGGGTTGTAAGTATTAATTATACTACTCACTCTTTTCTACATTTGAAAATGTTCATAATAAAATGAATAAGAGAGAAACAAAATGTAAAGCTAAGTTAGATCACATCACTACCCTATTCAAAACCCTCCACTGGCTTCACTCAGCATCAAAATCAAAGACTTTGCACTGGCTCTGTGATCTCATCCCCGGCATCTCTAACCTCATTTCCTAGTGCTCTGCTCAGTCACTCTGATCCATCCATACTGACCTCCTAACTGTTCTTCAACACATCAGGCATGCTCACACCTTAGGGCCATTGCATTGACGGTTTCCTTGGCCTAGAGGCTCTTCCTCAGACATCTACACAGTTTACATCTTCATACCCTTCATGTCTTTGCTTAAATCTCACCTTTTCAATGAGTATTCTCACTATTCTAGTTAAAATTGCAACCTACCACTCCTGATCTTATCCTGCTCTGTATTTTTCCCCATCTCATTGATCATTTTCTAGTATAATATTTAATTTACTCAGAATCTAAACATCAAAAAAAGAATTTGTTTGCAGATGTAGCCTTTGCACCTAGTACAGTACCTTGCACAAATATCGATGCTCAATCCATATTTCTTAAATTAATGAATTTGGAGTATGGGTAATAGGGCTAATCCATGGTACTACCATTACTACTATTACTGTATTTTGAATCCAGAAATCAAATGGCAATATGGGTGAGACCTATCACCTCCTCTTCCTTTCCTGTAACAAGAACTCCAGACAAGTTTGTCTTCTGGTAGCTTCACACTTTCTTGCAGTCCCTTCCTGTCCTTTGTGCTGTCTCTCATGCTGTCCCCAAATTCTCCATTGTACAAGTTGAGTATCCCTTATCTAAAATGCCTGGGACCAGAAGTATTTTAGATTTTGGATTTTCTTTAAGATTTTGGAATATCTGCATACTGGTTGATCATCCCAAATCTGAAAACCCAAAATCCAAAATGCTCCAATCATCTCCTTTGAACATCATTCAGTGCCCAAAATGTTTTGGATTTTGGAGGTTTTTTGGATTTGTGATGTTCAACCTGTCACTATCATTCATATCCTAGTATAATACTAGCATTCAGGGGAAAAAAGAAGCCTGTTAATCCAAAGACCCAGCTGGTCAAAATATTAGTTGGGGAAAGGAGATGTGAACATTTTCAGGTAGTGATGAGGAAGGGGGATGGTGGAATTAGGCCAGGGACTAATACAGAGACTGACCATACAAGCCTGGGAGCCAACTCCCAAAGTTACATCACCTAAGCAGTTCCTGATTTTCATAGCTTTCCTTACTTTACCTTCAAGGCCACAATTTTTCAAAAATATCTGACATTTCTTCCCCTACCCTCAGTGACTTGAAGACTGCTGATTCTCACAATGACAAGACAGTTCTGACAATATGAACAAAGGGATGGTATTACACAGAGCAATATGAGGGTTAGTCATTCTAAGAACAAGTTATTTCTAAATTAAGTATTTCTTGACTATCTCTTATATAAGAAAAATGGTTGCTGTCTACAAAAATAATGGATTATTCAAATACTATCAACCCCCAGGTATATTTTAATTCTCACAAAAGTTACATTATTTATAGGAATGTTTTCATACAAAAAGATTTTTAATTCCAAAACTCACATTCAACTAACTGGATGTTATGCAGCAGGTCATCATTATTCACTGTCATATGCTCTCAAACCTACAGTCTCCAAAGCCCTAAATTATATTTCAATTAATCACGTACAAGTTAAATTTCAGCAAACCTGTCACTTAAGCAGTTGGCTTCATGTACTCAAACCCAAAGTAATCATGGTGGCTCTTAAAATCTGATGAAATGCTTGAATCTCTCTTTTTCCAACATGAAGAGTGGACTTTCTGGTTGCCGGTAAGAAAAGGAAAAGCTGCCACAACTCTTTTTTTTTTTTTTGAGACAGAGTTTCGCTTTTGTTGCCTGGGCTGGAGTACAGTGGCACGGTATCAGCTCACTGTGACCTCTGCCTCCGGGGTTCAAGTGATTCTCCTTCCTCAGCCTCCCGAGTAGCTGGGATTACAGGTGTCCGCCACCATGTCATCTGGCTAATTTTTTGTGTGTTTTTAGTAGAGATGGGGTTTCACCATGTTGGCCAGGCTGGTGTCAAACTCCTGACCTCAGGTGATCCACCCACCTCAGCCTCCCAAAGTGCTGGGATTATAGGCATGAGCCACCGCGCCCAACCGCCACTGCTCATTTTTAAATGAAGGTATTGTGCTCCTGCCCAAAAACCCTACCATGTCTCTTGTTTGGCCTTGAAAAGCTATATGCTTTTAAGCTCTGGTCTGCTTTCTCTTCTGTCTGTTGGAGCATCCCAGATCATAGAAAATAAAAGATGAGCAAAGGCAGTCGGTATTATATAATTTGAGAATACTAAAAGGAATTCTCTTATTATCCTGACCTCACATTCCAAGAGTACAGAAACAGACACTCCTCTACACCAGAGTAACCTCAGTGCCTAGCAAAGAGCATAATCATAAACATTCAATGAATGCTTTCTGACTAGCTGACTATCCCAGGCAAGTAAACAAATTAGCAAAGCTATATCAAAAAGTAAATGGAGGCCTTATTAAAATTCTCCATGCTATCAAGAGAATTATCTTCCTAAAACATGAATCACTCATTTACAATTAGTGAACATTTACTATAGGCTAGCCAGTAAACTAATCCACAGGAATTAGTAACATAGAACCTGCCCCATATGGATTACAATCTGGAAAAGGAGATAGATACAGTTTATTCTAAGACAATCCGACGGGTGTTAGAAGTTATGGGTCAAGTTTTATGAGAACACTGATTAAGAAGTGACTAATTCTGGCTGGGCATGGTGGCTCACGCCTGTAATCCAAGCACTTTGGAGGCTAAGGCGGGCGGATCACCTGAGGTCAGGAGTTCAAGACCGGCCTGACCAACATGGTGAAACCCCATCTTTTTAAAAAACTAATAATAATAATAAAAGATGTGACTAATTCTGCATGGATAAAGAGTCAGCTAAGGCTTTACAGAGCAAGTAGCATTTGCTCTTAGAGAATAAATAGGAGTTCACGAGATGAAAACAGGAGAAGTGAGAAGGCTGAGTAAGAATAGTTTTTTAGTTATAAGGAACTTCAGGAACAAAGATTCATAGCAATATCTACACCTAAGTTCAGGAAATAGCTAGTCACTTAATATGACTAGAATATAAGAAAGAATAACTATAAAGATAAGGCCAGAAAGAACAGTGCCAAATTGTGAAGAGCTGTGTCTGCCACATTTAGAAGTTTGAATTTCATTCTACAAGTAAAGGTTTTTGATCAGTGACGTGCCTCAGTTAGGTCTCTTTCAGAAAGCAACAGTAACAATAATATGAAAGATGGACTGAAGTAGAAATAATCAGAGACATAGATTAGCTTGACAGCTATTTCACTGGTTTAAGCGAATGACGTAAGATATGCCTTGAATATTTATTCACGTCCACAAAAAATTCCAATAGCCATTGTTTATAAAATAAAATTCTTAATCCAAGCACAGTGGCACATGCCTGTAGTCCCAGCTACTTGGGAAGCTGAGGTGGGAGGATCACTTAATCCCAGGAGTTTGAGACTAGTCTGGGTAACATAGTGAGATCCCATCTCAAAATAAAAAATAAATAAATAAAAATAAGATTCGAACTCTTAACACAGATTCAAAGCCTGTGACAATCTAAAGTACACATACCTTCCCAACTTCGTTTCCTGTACCTTCTTTTCACATCTTACAACCCAGCCACATTAGACTATGAACCATTTCTTCTTTTATATATATTCACACTGCCGCATCTTTATTCTCACATTGTTTGTTACTTATGCAGAGAAAACCTTAATGAACTCGTACTCATCCTTCAAGGACCACGTTTAAAAAAAGGATTTATCTACAAAGTCTTCCCTGAGTCCACCTCTCCCAAGGCAAAACTTAATAATACTTTCCTCTAGGCTTTCACATCACATCATTCATACTACTAATATAGTACTTATCACATTACATTTTTAGCTATCCATTTATCTATCTCTTCTGCTAGAATGTCTAAGATGAGACCAAGCATTTACAAATGAAACAAATTATACAAACAAGATTAAGAAATTAATCTCTCAATATACATATATACACATTTTTCTTTACCTGGTAAAACTTGAATTTGAACCCAAGAATATGACACAGTGTTTGCGGTTCACACATACTCATGTAAGATTCTAACAAAGATATAAAGAAGTCATCATGTTCTGGCCTGCATTCAAACACTTCTAAAATGACATCCAAAACTCTATTGGGATCCAGATTAAAGCATCCTGCAACAGATGAGACATACAAAAATTTTAAAATGATTATACATCATTGCTAGTGAAGCCACTAATTTTCAGGGATAACTCATACAGCAAGATAAAAATATTTTTAAAAACAACTTCCTTTACAAATTTGCTTCCCCTCTCCCAGAGGGAAATAAATCCACTACACATTTTTACAGACGAGAATGTGATTTTCCCAGAATCACAGAATGGGTTAATGACAGATCTGGATCGGTACAGTCCAGGACCTGTGATATCAGTCAAATAAACATTCCTCTATGCCACATTTGGCCTCATCAGTTCCTGATTAGTCAGGCTAGTGAAAACAGGTCCACATTATTAATTCTTAGAAAAACCTGAAAATTAAACAACGCATTTCACAAATTAAGCAACTAAAGGGTTTTTTTTAAAAATGCTTTGGGCAGAAGTATTTGGAATGTTGATAAACAGTTAAAAGTCCAGGTTCACAAAAGTGAACCATCATTTTTTATTTTATCTTACATATACTACAGAACTATAAAATATAATTATACCACTAATTAATATCCATGGCTTTTAGTAGCATTCTAAAGGGAACAGTGGTATGCTATTGATACTAATAGATCAAAGAATGCCAAGGGAGTTGGAGGCTCTTGGTTTATGTCAGTTTCCACATGCCTTTCATCAAGCTGAATGGGATTCTAGTATTTTTAAATATGTATATTTCATTAAACACTGTCCCTAAATGCAAGCTAACCACTTCATTGGGCCAACAAATCAACACTGATTTCTTCTAATACTGGAGGAAAAAAGAACTGTGATCAATTTAGGGACATATATTAGATCTAAACACTTAAACCTTATGGATGAGTTAGGGGATTTTTCCAAGAAAATTTTTATATAACCTATTCCTGTCCCAATCCTTCTGTAAGAAGGTATTTCCAGTTACTTTTATTAACTCCACAGTTATTTATATTAAATGCTATAAAACTAATATTTCATTGTACCTTAGCAATCACTTAGAAAACCAAATCCTCCAAATACAAGTTTTCCCTTTTTATGAGATCCAAACTTAAGAATACATTTTCTTCCACTTCTCATACTAAGGAAAAGGAGGACTAAAGCAGTGATCATGTCTTAGTCAAAGAAAAGGCTACATATTTTCATAAACTCTCCAAAAAGACGTTTCCCTGAAGTTCTAGGAAGAAAATTACTAAATATTTTAACCTCCCCCGTACTTCCAAAAAGTATGGCCTACGAATATAAAAGTGATTCCAAAACAGCAGTTAAAATCCTTAAATGCTGCTGGTGGCAGCATTTAAAATGGTACAACCACTTTTTAAAATTGGCAGTTTCTTTAAAATTTAAACTTACACCTATCATATGACCCAGCCTAGGTATTTACCTAAGAGAAATAAATGTCTATGTCAATACAAAGATTTGTACACAAATGTTCACAGCAAGTTTATTTGTAATATATAACACTCCTCTCCTCAAATGTCCATCAACATATATATGGATAAACAATTTGCAGTATAAGTGGAGTAAGGATAAGTACAGTGGACATACTCAGCAATAAAAAGGGAAGAACTATTGATACAGGTAACAGTATGAAAGAATCACAAAACATGTTGAATGAAATAAGCCAGACCAAAAAAAAAAAACTACACACTGTATGATTCCATTTATAGACATTCTAGAAAAAGGAAATTAATCTACAGTAACAAAAAGCAGATCAGGCTGGGTGTGGTATCTCACGCCTGTAATCCCAGCACTTTGGAAGGTCGAGGCGGATAGATCACTTGAGTCCAGGTGTTTGAAACCAGCCTCAGCAACATGGCAAAACCCCATCACTACAAAAAAATACAAAAAATTAGCCAGGCATGGTGGCACATGCCTATAGTCGCAGCTACTCAGGAGGCTGAGGCAGGAGGATTACTTGAGCCCAGGAGGCAGAGGTTGTAGTGAGCCAAGAAGAGGAAAATTAAGGGGAAGTAGGAGAAATGTGCAGTATCTTGTTTGTGGTGTTTTCACAGATGTATATGTATGTTAAAACTCAAATTGTACAACTTAAATATGTGCATTTTATTGTATGTCAATGAAGCCTGAACAAAGATGAAAAATGCCTTCACAATGCTGTAACACTGATGATAGATTATGGAAGTAAGATCTAGCAAATTCTCCAATCATGTAACTTCTCCTACATTAAATATAAAAAATTAAATCACTAAACAAAAATGAATTAACATTGTATCATAGAAGACAAAGGAGACACTGAATATAATTTTTGACAAACTGGCTGGCTTATAATTACCCACTAGGCTACATACACAAAACTCATGAATAAACGATGGAACAGCAACATGTTAGATGAAAATCTTTTAAGTGCTTCATTCACATTGCTTTTAAGTTTACGTTTTCAATATGCTGAAATGTGAACCACTAGCATTATGTTTTATTTAACAGCATTACTCCATCAAGGCTATTCTATCAATGATCTGTACTGTCAACTACCCATTTTCCTTCTACGTGCAATTTAAGGCAGTAATCTGAAACAAGAGGTACGTACTTTTATTTCTAAGAGGTACCACCTTTGCATCTTTCATTAAAGAAAACCTGGTTCTTGAGTTTTCTATGACATATCTCAGGTGCCATAAGTCCAATCAATTTTATCCATAAGATAGAAAAGGTAGCTGTGACCGACTGAAAGTTCAGATAATTATTTCCATTTACTTTTCTTTATTATTATTTTTAGAGACAGGGTCTCACTCTGTTGCCCACACTGGAGTGTAGTGGTGCATTCATAGCTCACTGCAACCTCACACTCCTGGGCTCAAGTGATCTTCCTGTCTTAGCCTCCTGATTGGCTAAGACAACAGATGCACACCAACACGCCTAGCTAACATTTTGTAGAGATGGAGTCTCACTATGTTGCCTAGGCTGGTCTCAAACTCATGATCTCAAGTGATCCTCCTGCCTTAGCTTCCCAAAGTGCTGGGATTGCAGGCATGAGCCACCATGCCCACCTGAAAGTTATTTTTAAAATCTTTGTTTTAATTAATAGTTAAGCTAGTTCATATACAGTGAGACTCTAGTAATAATCAGTAAGTCTGAATATCCAAAATGTTTTCCTAATGGAAGCTATAGAAGAATATAAGCAGTCTTGTATGCAAACATCTTAGAAAGACTTTTGTCCAGCCCAAGCATTGATAGTCATGCGATCTTTGGAGAGATCATAAACCTTGCTCCCTACCTCTACCACCAGTTACATTCATACACACACAAATTTATATATATTTACACATACATACACACACACACACACACACACACACACCTTTATGCCTTTTGAGGAACACAAGAAACCACATTTAAAGAGAATAAGTGGAAAAAATAAAGAAACTGCAGATCTACAATGGCCATAGATTCCCTCCTTCATTTAAATAAGTATTAAATAATTACCCACCATGTGCCAGGTGCTTGTGATTCTCTGGAAAAATAGAAAAGAGAGGAGAGAGGAGGGATAAACACAAAGAGGCAAGAGGAAATTTCAGGGGAAGTGGGAGGAACGTGCAGTATCTTGTTTGTGGTGTTTTCACACAGGTATGCGTATGTTAAAAATCAAATTGTACACTTTAAATATGTGCTTTCTATTATATGTCAATGAAGCCTGAATAAAGCTGAAAAATCACAGCGATTAACAAAATGATTATACTATCCTTGAGGAGAGTTCACACCTTTTGAATGATACATCTTTGAAGAAATGCACTAAAAAGCAACTGGAGTCTCCCCAAAGATAGAAAAAAATGGCCAGTATGTTACAGCGACAGCGACTAGGGGCAAGAAATATGATCAAACCGACAATGACTCTTGTAGAAATTAGGCCAAATTGAGATGTTAACAGGAAAATAAAAGACCAGGATAATATTGCAGACCTAACTAGGAGAGATGTCCAGCCTATAAATTTCAGACAAGAAAACAGAATTATAGCCTCAATCATCATGTTCCTGAGAGAATGGACCTTAGGAGACAAAAAAACGCATGTTTTGAACAAAATGAAATGATCTAGCATGTAAAAAGAATTTCTTTAGAAGCAAGCTAATAAAAATCTATGCCAGACTATTTCTAAGAAACACTATTTGCAAAAAGCTGCACATCTCAAAGCAAGGACCAATGAATAACTAAATAAAAGTATTATGTAAAACACAGTAACAAGGCCAGGCACAGTGGCTCACGCCTGTAATCCCAACAATTTCGGAGGCCAAGGCAGGTGGATAGCTTGAGCTCAGGAGTTTGAGACCAGCCAGATCAACATGGCAAAACCCTGTCTCTACAAAAAAATACAAAAATTAGCTAGGCATGGTGGTGTGTGCCTGTAGTACCAGCTATTTAGGAGGCTGAGTCCAGAAGGCAGATGTTGCAGTGAGCCAAGATTATACCACTGCAATCCAGCTTGTGCAAGAGAGCCAGACCCTGTGTCAAAACAAAAATAAAAATAAAATAAATAACAACAAAAAACCCCTATAGTTGGAAACACCAATTGCTGTCTTCTTTTTCATACTATGAAGGGAAAACTTCTAACATATAGCCAAGAAACTTCAATAATGTAAAAATTTAGGTAAAGAAGGCAGCCAACTTCCCTTTCAAAGGGAAAGGAGAAAGCTGGCACAATAAGAAGTGTCTAGGCTGAATTGATCCTATATTCAGATTGAACCAAAGA
The DNA here is from genome assembly GCA_963573385.1 of Cacajao melanocephalus. Taxonomy (NCBI): domain Eukaryota; kingdom Metazoa; phylum Chordata; class Mammalia; order Primates; family Pitheciidae; genus Cacajao; species Cacajao melanocephalus. Next base: position 21,086 of record CAUYLG010004944.1, on the reverse strand, counting down.
TAAAATACTAAGTACACTCAAAATCATGTAGTCAAAGGGGTAAAATGTACCATAATCTATCCGAAAATAATCGTTTAGCTTGAGGATTTATTTTGTTTTTAATGTTACTCTGGTCACTTGAGAGATTGAAGAGGTAAAGACTCTCACTCTACCCTTCCCTAGCCAAATCTATACCCTTTAACACCAGGCAACAAATGAAGGTCTTGAGGTTTGATGAAGCAAGCTCTGGTTCTGTGAGAGAAGGTAAAGGGGTTAGAGCCTAGGACTTAAAGGTCCTGGACCACTAAAACCCAAAATCAGGAAGAACCATTTTCACTCTCTAAAGCTAGGCTCAAATAACCTAGTTCTGTGATTAGTTTTTAGGCAGAACTTTTGATTTAGAGCAAGAATAGACAAACTATGGCTTGTGGGTTAAATCCATTCAGCTGTCTGTTTTTGTAAATAAAATTTTATTGGCACATAGTCAGATTTACTTATGTACTATCAATAGCTGTTTTTACACTACAATGGCAGAACTGAGTAGTTACAACAGAAACCATATGGTCCACAAAGCCAAAAAATATTTACTATCTCACCCTTTACAGAAAACACTTGCTGACCACTGATTTAGAAGGAAAAAACACTTAGCAATCACTTGTTTTTATTACATATATTTAAAGTGTATAGCATCATGCTTTGATTTTTTTTGAAGGGCATCCAAAAGAGTAGAGTTCTTACAGTTTAGTTGAGCAAATAAAGGAGTCCACCTGTGACATTCTTTCCTCTAATTTCTAAAAGTTGTGGGTTTTTTTTGCCATCTTCAAGCAATGGCCACTTGCATGGTGTCTCAATAATCTACTGTTCACTACTCATTCCTGTTTGATAAGTTGTTCACATTGTCAGATAACAATCACCATTCAGATGCATAATGGTTCTGCTTCCTTGCTTGCAGGTGTAGTAAATAGCCCCAGGCTACCTGACAGGATATAAAAATGTTGATGTGCCAGAATCTTTTGGGAGCAAATAACAGCTTTTTTTTAATTTTTTTGACAGTGTCTCACTCTGTCACCCAGGCTGGAGTGCAGTGGCGTGATCTCAGTTCACTGCAACCTCCATTTCCTGGGTTCCACTGATTCTCTTTCCCAAGCCTTCGGAGTAGCTGGGATTACAGGCACGTGCCACTGCGCCCAACTAATTTTTGTGGTTTCAGCAGAGATGCGGTTTCACCATGTTGGCCTGGCTGGTCTCGAACTACTGACCTCAGGTGATCTGCCCACCTTGGCCACCCAAAGTGCTGAGATTACAGGCTTCAGCCACCGCATCCAGCCAAATAACTGCCTTTTAACTAAAGGATGACAAGTAAGGATTTATCCCGGTCAGACCAAGTACCCTGAATGTACATGCACCAAACTAGGTACCGCCCAAACTAGGTATCAGTTTCTAACACAGGCTGGTGAAGGAGGTATTACCTGTCTAGACTGTTCCTAAACAGAAAACAATGGGAATAAATACAGAGAAACCCATCCAAAGTGACCAAGAAAAACAGGATGCTGGTCAGTAAGCTGTTCTGGACAGATGAGACAAGGCCTGGATGAAGTCTGCACTAAGAGGGAATCCAATAAATGCTAAGAACACTGAAAGAATACTCATTGGAACTGAAGTTTCAACCTCTATTTTCAAATCAATGAAAAAAAGTTTCATTCAGGCCGGGTGCAGGGGCTCACGCCTGTAATCCCAGCACTTTGAGAGGCTGAGGCAGGCAGATCACTTGAGGCCAGGACTTCGAGACCAGCCCAGCCAACTTAGTGAAACCCCATCTCTACTAAAAATTGAAAAAAATGAGTTGGACATGGTGGCGCATGCCTATATTTAATTCCAGCTACTCAGGAGGCTGAGGCACGAGAATCATTTGAACTTGGGAGGCAGAGGTTGTGGAGAGCCAAGATCACGCTACTGCACTCCAGCCTGGGCAACGAAGCAAGACTCTGTCTCAAGAAAAAAAAAGTTAATTTCTCAGACAACTGGGCAAAAGGAAATCATCTAGCTAGAGATAAATAAACATTGAGACAGAGAGATGGACTTTCTAAAATTCTCCATGTCAGGAAAAAAACGCTAAGAGTCAGTATAGACTATACAAGAATAGAGTAAATATTCATTCCTTTTAACCCAGTATTTATTTATCACCCACATACCAAGTATTAAGGATGAGGTACTAAACAAAACCCCAGTCCTCACAGAGCTTAGATGCAGGGGGAGAGGGAGGAGGTACAGAGTATATTATATGGTGACACATGCAAAAAAAGAAAAATAATCAGGGAATAGTAGGGAATTTTGACGGCGGTGGGGCAGGGAAGGCTTCACTAAGAAGGTGACATTTGAGTGCTACTTGGTGGGTTAGAAAACAGGTTTAGCCCAATAAATCAAATCGTTTATACTCATGGACTGTCCATACGCCTCACGAACTTGCAGTTGTGTTTGTTACACTGTTCATCAGAAACAGGATCGCAGCCTGTTCTCCCAAGAACAAAGTTCAAGACAAGTAAGTAGTGTACATTGTCTAGTAAGATAAAAGCACACCTTCAAGAAAATCTCTCTTTGAAATATTCCCCAAATAACATAGGAATAAAAAGGTATAAACTCACAAGAAACAGAAGAAGAAACAGATGTCAACAAAAAAGGATCTAAAGTAAAAAAAGAAAACAAAGAAAAGACTGAGGAGCTTACATAGCACAGAATTTTTATGTGGGGAATACTATCTTAAGTACATGATAGGGTACAAGGAAAGACAAACTTATAGCAAAACAGTACTGACAAGCTTCTCAAGCTAGATCAAAAAACACTTCAAGAAAGTGTGGCGCCTACCCTAGAAAGAACAGAAAGGGGCGGGGTGCAGTGGCTCATGCCTGCAATCCCACCACTTTGGGAGGCCAAGGTGGACGGATCACCTGAGGTCAGGAGTTCAAAACCAACCTGGCCAACATGGTGAAATCCTGTCTCTACTAAAAATACAAAAATTAGCTGTGCATGATGGCAGGCTCCTCTAGTCCCAGCTATTCAGGAGGATGAGGCAGGAGAACTGCTTGAACCCGGGAGGCAGAGGTTGCAGTGAGCTGAGATTGCACCACTGCCCTCCAACCTGGCGACAAAGTGAGACTCCATCAGAAAGAAAAAAAAGAAGGAAAAGAAAGAAAGCAAAGAAAAAGAAAAGAAAGAAAGAACAAACAGAAAGGGACCACTGCACGAAGGTTTTTAAAAACGGGTTAATGCCACACAGGTAAGCAAGAGTCCCACAGCCCTAAGGGGCCACCCATCTTGATGTTAAATTGACAACTGGAAGAAACAGCAAAGAAACTAAGATCAGCTGCTGGAACTAGATAAACTTCAAAGAAAAGAGTAAATTTAAACTAGAAGCTATTATTTGGTCAGGCACAGTGGCTCACATCTTTAATCCCAGTACTTTGGGAGGCCAAGGTGGGAGGATCACTTGAGCCCATGAGTTCAAGACTAGCCTAGGTATAATGAGACACCATCTCTTAAAAAAAAATAAAAAATTTAAAAAATAAACTAAAAGGTACTTACTTGTTGGTAAGAACAAGGGTGATTATAGTAAATATAGTTTTATTTGGATTCCTACACAAAGCACTAGAGGAAGGAAATAAGGATTGAGACGCCTTCTCCCTCTTTCTTAGTCATATATAAACTCCAAAAAACAGAAAGAACCAAGAAGCTGAGGATAAGCACACCTAAGATATAACAAGTGAGGCACAAAATATGACTCCTCTGGCAGGTGGTGCAAAATCTTCCCTAAGACAGCACAACACCTAGCAAATAACAGAAAAGACTCTTTCCACCTTAGGAAAATCTGGATTACCCTATTTTTCTAGTACTCATTCATCTTTTCTATAGAAGTCAACTATTCCTCCAAACACTCAATGCAAATAAAAAGAAAAAAGTAATGCTACAGAAATTCTACTTAAAGCGTAGGGAGAATAAAACTTTCCTATCTGTTACACTTTTGCAATCGCTGTTGCACTGACTTTAAAAGGCTATTACAAAGATAAAATATGTATCAAAGTCCCTTGTAAAGTTATTTTGAAAATCAAGTTGAAAATTACACATCTGTAGGTTTCAAAAGTTCACTGAAAATTTACTCTTAAAGTTTTCATGTTTGCTTTTCGGTCCTCCATAAAAGGATAGAGAAATACTTAAAAATTAAAAATAGAAATACTAGAGAAACGTAGGGCATTCTGTATCAGAACAGTCCATCCTGTTCTTTGTCATCCATTCTCTTTTGAAAGCACTGGTTTACCACTCAGGACCCCCTCCAAAAAAAAGAAAGATTAGACAAAGCAGGACCTAATATTAACACACAAGTAACAGTGACAAAAAGATTTCTCACAAATATCATGCTAAATTTTATAATTACCGATAAAACATTAAAAGTAAAATCTAAACACCTCTCCCATCCTTAACTGGAAAAAAAAGTATATGGAATGCACTCAATTTGTCTTTATGGATATTCTCCAACAGTTAAAACAACTTATCTTAACAACACATACTATACAGATATATGTCTTACCTATTAAAGATTTGATATTTTCTAAGATTAAATCACTAGTAATGCTTCCAGATAAATCTTGCCCCAATTCAGCAATCAGCTTGGCATAACCCTCATTCTCTTCTCTTAACAAATTGAATTTCTGCTGCTTATAACTGAAATCAGATAAAATACCATTAAGGAGATAAAATTAATTTCAATTAAGAAGCTTGCACAGAGTACTGTATTCTCATCAAATTTTCTTATCTCCAACCTACAACAATGATAAAAATAGTTTTTGTAAGTTTACCTCTTTGTGTACCTCTTAAGAGTAAAAAGTAACAGTGGTTCATATGAGAACCCCAATGTTAATTACATGGGGAAAACCAGTAACACAAGAAAAGGATATTGTTAATATCAGGGAATGATAACATATCACTATTTCCATCTCTGACTAAGAATATACCCCAAGTTCAGCCAGTCATAAATTATTTTATTGCTAATGATGAAAGCATGAGTATTATTTTAACTTTGAATACAGACAAAAGTAGCATTGGTTTTGCACAGGTAAAGGTCACTGATGACTCAAAAATATTAGGCTACTTTTAGAAGGCAAAAAACACAAGATATATGCTAATCACAAACAAAAAAAATTATCTTCAAAGAAGCTACTAGCATTCAAACTATGAACAAAAAAACATACTCAGCTACTTGATCTGCAACATAAGATACATGTACTTACAAGAGTTTTGTCTTGATTTTAACTGACTTTTGATTGAATTGCTGTGATTGTTTGATAAGCCCTAATGATTCCAGTGTATCTGGATCCAGGCGTTCCTTTAGGACTGTGTCTGAAACTAAATACTGGATTAAAAAACATTAAAGGTCATTTATTCCTTAGCATTGCATCCACAACCTTAAATATATTCAAACTAAAGCTTCCTAAATAAGAATACAAAAATCACATTCTCTATATAACAACCTACAATTTATAAAGTCTTGAAAGTTTAACTTAATAAACATGACTCCAAATACTGAAATATTTAATAAACAGCTTCCAAAAAATTAACTACAAAATTATATCCATGTTGTATACTACCTATAAATGACAAGAACTACAGATGAAATTTTCAGTAAGATGACATTTGGCTTAACTGGATTTTCACCTAATACAGCACTTTATAGCCTCCTACTTTAACGCTAGTATAGCAAAGACAAGCACCTTCTTCCAGGTCTCAGCCATGGCAGTTCTCCCTAGTTCTAAATTTATGAACACAAAATGGTTTACTAGACAACAATTATGACAAGCTCTAGAATTTGTCATTTTTAAACTACCTCTGCTCTTTTTCTCTTTAACAGTTTATGAGGGGAAAAGTCCATTTAAAAGCTGTCTACAATCATTTCTACTTACTTTATAAAACGCTAACCTTTTTCTTAGGAACTTACTAGATCAGGAAAATCACCAGTTTTGAATGCATAGTTTAAGTGATATGGATATGGTTACATGCTAATTTCATAGAAACAGCATGTCTAATTTCACAAAACACTCCATTTCGAAACCCAAATTTCACCTTATAATGAGAAAAGCCAACTGAATGTCAATATCCTCCTCCATTAACATGATTAACTTCTATTACAACAGTTAAATGCAGATTTTTAAAAGGGAAAAATATTTTTAAAAACTTACCAAACATGCTAATACCAACTGTGTAAAATAGTCTCTCTTGCTTTTTTCTTCTAAACAATTTGTTTCAATATCTATAATGATAAAGAAGACAAAAGTTTGATGTTTCTAGACTCCCCAGCACTAAAGTAAGATATTTACTTTCCTTAAAACTAATTTTAAAATACCTCAATCTAAATTTGGAAAAATTCAAAACTATGGTAACATGAGATGTCCTTCACGTGCATATGAATGCTTTAATTTCTCCTAAAACTGGAGATTGACCCTGTGACCTATGATATATCCAAAAACGGTCTATCAATTACACTGGGGCTACCTGTTATGGCACTGGAAGCAACAAAGATTCAAAAAAATATTGTTCAAAAAAAATGAAACATTCAAACAAAGTTTAAATGACCACTTGTCAGAGATGCTAAAAAAAAAAAAAAAAAAAAAAAAAAGATTCTTTTAGATAGAAAGTTAAACAGGGTTACAGCAAAGATTTCTTCTAACTCTAAAGATCCTAATATTCAAGATCAAACCCATGACTTTCGCCACCCTGGTCCAAAACCAGGCTACCTGGCCACCAACCTTATGAAAAGAGAGTACTTAAAAATATTTTTGGCCGAGTGTGGTGGCTCATGTCTGTAATCCCAGCACTTTGGGAAGCCAAGGCAGGTGGACCACCTGAGGTCATGATTAGCCTGCATAACATGGTGAAACCCCTTCTCTACTAAAAATTCAAAAATCAGCTGGACATGGTGATGCACATCTGTAATTGCAGGTACTAGGGAGGCTGAGGCAGGAGAATCACTTGAACCTGGGAGGCGGAGGTTGCAGTGAGCCAAGATCATGCCACTGCACTCCAGCCTGGGTGACAGAGTAAGACTCTGTCTCCAAAAAACAATTTAACATCTTGAATTATAATTCTAGTCAGTAAATAAAAATTATTCAAAATTGTATCTTCCTACTGAAATATTTAAAAACTGAGACCATGAGTTTCAGTAAATTATTCAGAAAATTTGTCAAAAAATTTTCTTAAGTATGGAAGAAAGAAAACAATTAGTGTCAAATGCCAAGCACCAAAAATTTCAACCAGTATTGGCAGGATTACAAACAAAGCTGATCTCAGGATTACTGCTTTAATTGACTACATACTATCAACCTAATTTTAAAGTCAAATCATAATTTAGAATGTACTATAAAGAGAAGCACTGGTTTTAGTGAAATAATAAAAATTGTCCTCTAGATGTTCTACTGCCAACACTGAGAATCCAAAGAGAAGGGGATTTTTCATCAAACACATCCACATTTTCCTGGCCCTTCACTTTCCCTTCTTGGACAGTTGCCATTTCTACACATCCTGGCCACTGTAGCTATACACACAGTTCAAGTTTATTAACAAAATTTTAGGGTGTAATTTATGCAATGTAAATTACAGTACAATCTCAATTTCTCATTAAGACTTTTAATTAATGTGTATCTCACCAATCCTTTTCAGGGACCCCCAATTGTTGCCTTGTTATCTGGTTTTCTGGTCCCTCCTCAGTCTAGAACTTTTAAGGATACTGATTTTTAAGGGATTGGGGCTAAACTAGGCTCATCCTTTTACCCAACATCTATCTATACTTCAGGGCACTAAAGTCCTTAAAATCTACCCCTCAAGGTCTCTAAGATCAGGGGCACTGGATGGCAGATTCATCCTCTTCAAGTCAAGTCTCTCTCCACTCAGCCACCTAACCTGATTAAGACACTTATCCTCTGAGGGTTTGTGAACCTGGAATGAATATTTTAGCTCATTAATCTTTTTTTTTTAATTTTTTTTAAATAGAGATGGGGTTTCACCATGTTGGCCAGGATGGTCTTGATCTCCTGACCTTGTGATCCACCCACCTCAGCCTCCCAAAGTGCTGGGATTACAGGCGTGAGCCACCTCGACCGGCCTAGCTCATTAATCTTAATTCTTAGAATTGGATAAATTACTTAAATGTCTAACCATTCTCTTGGGTTCTGACCATGTTAGGAAATGCTTAATTAGGGTCTCAGTAAATTTCTTAGCTGAGCTATCTCAACAATCAGTACAGGACTCTATTATCCCAACCGTACTTTCCCTGGTTTCTTAATTCTTTTGGCTCAAACTCATAACACCATTCTAATAAACTCATTTATTCTCTCTGACTCCTCTACCTCAAATAAATTCTCTTTGATTTTCCCTATGATTTTAATAAAAAGCCCTCAGCTATTTCCAGCTCTAGTTCCCAGTATCACCAATTACCTACCCCAGCCTAGAGGTCCCTCAGCATAGCAGCATATCAACTTACATCAGACTCCCCCTTTCTATAGCTCTCATGCCCCCTCACCTTCATATGATTAGTCTGTTAAAGAAAGTTGCTATCGGCTGGGCTCAGCAGCTCATGCCTGTAATCCCAGCACTTTGGGAGGCCAAGGCAGGCAGATCACCTGAGGTCAGGAGTTCGAGACCAGCCTGGCCAAGACGGCGAAACACCATCTCTATTAAAAATAAAAAATTAGCTGGGCATGGTGGCACACGCCTGTAATCCCAGCTACTTGGGAGGCTGAGGCAGGAGAATCACTTGAACCTGGGAGGCGGAGGTTGCAGTTAGCCGAGATCACAACATTTCACTCCAGCCTGGGCAAGAAGAGTGAAACTCCGTCTCAGAAAAAAAAAAAAAAAAAATGCTATCTTAACCTCGAAAGTGCAGCACTAATTTCCCTTATAACTGTTAACATTTAAAAAGACAACATGATGCAATAAAAAGATCACAGGCTGTGGAGCCAAAAGGACCCAGGTTCAAATTCTGCCTTACTGGCCTGCATGGCCTTAAAAAATCACCGCTTTGCTGAACCTCATTTTTCTGATCTGAACACCTACCACCTTTACAGTAGTTGATGTAAGGATTAAAATAAAAACTAAATGCTTAATACAATGCCTAGAACATGGAAGGTACTCTAAAAGCAGAACTTACATTATTACTATCATTATTATTGTCATCATCAGCTTCATTATTAGAGGTAGCTCATATTCTTATTCCTATTCCCCAACCTTGATCTGGGGTCACACTTGAATCACCTTTTCTCTGCCAAGGGTGAGGGTGGGCGAGTGAGGGGGCAGGTGAGGGAAATCCTCTTTCCAAGTTTGCTGTCATAATCTTGCTTGTAAAAATGGACTGGATAGGCTGTGCGCAGTGGCTCACGCCTGTAATCCCAGCACTTTAGGAGACCAAGGTGGGTGGATCACTTGAGGTCAGGAGTTCCAGACCAGCCTGGCCAACATGGTGAAACCCCATCTCTACTAAAAACACAAAAAATTAGCCAGTCGTGGTGGCACATGCCTGTAAATCCTAGCTACTTGGAAGGCTGAGACAGGAGAATCGCCTGAACCCAGGAAGCAAAGGTTGCAGTGAGCCAAGATTGCACCACTGCACTAAGCCTGGGCAAGAGAGCAAGGACTCCATCTCAAAAAAAAAAAAAAAAAAAAAAAAGGACTGAATAGGTAAGAGAAATTTCCCAAGAGCAACCAAGCATCATCACGAATCATGTTACCAGTAAAAGACAATGAATTTAACAATAATTCATATTGCTAATTAACTATGAAGGGAAAATACAACCTAATAAGTCAATAAAGAAATTACTAGCACCAATAAGCTGATAATTGATGATTACCCAAAGAAAGATATACTCCTGACACTAACAAGGAACAATAGCTTCCACAAAATGTTACCTACAAATCAGTCTTACAGCCTTTTAAATTTATAGTAAAAAAAAATTTTAATTGAAATTTGTTTCATGTAATATTTATTTGCCAAAAAAAGGGTATTATCTTTAGTGCCTGACTAAAAATTTTAGCTTAAAAGGTTTTTTGGTTGCCTTAAATCAATCAATCCAACAGATAGCATATACTTTATCATCCAACCAGGATAGTTCTGAAAGTAAAAGAGGGTACTTTAATAATTAGCCAGTGAAAACAAAACAAAACTGGGACATGTGGTCAATCTCATCAATGGTCTTCTCTTTTCATTTATCACTCCCAGTCCATATACATTTTGACTTCCTTCCAACATTACTAGGAACGTATGAAATTGGAAACTTCCTGAAGGATCAAGCACCAGCATTTATATTTGTCAAGACCAAATTCTAAATTCTCAGTAAGACATTTAAGCAATTTATCTAATTCTAAGAATTAAGATTAATGAACTAAAACAATTCATTCCACGTTCACAAACCCTCAGAGGATGTCTTATTTTAAAGGGAATACTGGCCAGGTGCAGTGGCTTATACCTCTAATCCCAGCACTTTGGAAGGCCAAGGTGGGAGGATCACTTGTGGCCAGGCATTCAAGACCAACCTGGGCAACATAGCGAGACCCTGCCTCTAAAAACTATCTAAATAAATAAAATGAATACGATAATGTCTGGTTATGTCTTCTATTCAATTCAAAGTTACAGAAAGCACAAGACTGGACCTAGTGCAGTGGCTCATGCCTATAATCTCAGCACTTCAGAAGCCTGAGGTGGGCAGAATGTTTGGGCCCAGGAGCTCCAGACAAGCCTGGGCAACATGGTGAAACCCAATCTCTACCAAAAAAAAAAAAAAAAATCAGCAGGGTGTGGTGGGTGAGGTAGTAGGATTGCTTCAGCCCAGGAAGTCGAGGCTGCAGTGAGCCAAGATCACACCACTGCAGTCTAGCCTGGTCAAAAGAACAAGACCATATCTCAAAAAAGAGAAGAACATAAAAGAAAGCACAGGACTGACTGATGGGGAAAACTGTGCTCAGTTATTTTCATCTAGATCTAAAATTAGAGGAAAAAAATTATAATAAACATTATTTTTAAAATCCATGCCATGGGACACTACATTTCTAAGTCAAAGAAAGATTCCTTTTTGATCTTACACAAATCCTTATTTATTCTGGAAAAATAAAGAAGTTGCTATTACCAAAGCTGGTTTCTCATCCTCAAAACAAAAGTATTTTTGATTACTCTGGCTCTTCTTGCTGTTTCTAAAATTAAGAAGAATCAAAAGAGTGCAATAGCAAAGTAAGTATTTCTTGAGTGTCCTAAGTCTGAGATTCTGACAACATTCATTGAAAACCTACATTGAATAAGATTATTTGGTTACTAAAATCTCAGAAAACTTGGCCTTTTAAATGACTTAATTTAGCTCAAATTTATACAAATCTACACTGTCAAAAATTCAATTTGAATTATACCTCTAAAGCTTGTTTATAACATTGATTGTAACATTTGACTTGAATTACTATAAGACTTTAAATGACTTAATTTAGCTCAAATTTATACAAATCTACATTGTCAAAAACTCAATTTGAATTACACTTCTAAAGCTTGTTTATAACATTGATTATAACATTTGACTTGTATTACTATATTCTCTATAAAGAATCAATTTGCTTCTAAATTTGCAGAAACATTTGCAAAATTCTTAATGTAAAACATCTTATTTAACACAGTACATTAATTTACCAAACAACACATTACAGGTGAAATAAAGGCTTAATACCTACCTAATATGCAGAATACATCAGCAAGAATGGAGGGCATATCCTCACGAAATTCCTAATTTTAAAAATATAATTACAGTAAATACCAGAAAAGCACACAGAAAGTATTAGGGTTTCAGAATAACATTCTTCTGTGAAACTTAAAAACAAAAATTGGCTGGGAGCAGTAGCTCACTCCTGTAATCCCAGCACTTTAGGAGGCCAAGGTGGGCAGCTGACTTGAGCCCAAGAGTTTGAGATCAGCCTGGACCACGTGGCGAAACCCTGTCTCTACAAAAAGAAAAAAAAAATTAGCCAGGTGTGATGACACATGCCTGTGGTCCCGAGGCTGACATGGGAGGACTGTTTGAGTCCAGGAGGTGGAAGCTGCAGTGAGCCAAGATCGCACCACTGCACTCCAGCCTGGGCAACAGAGGAAACTCTGTCAAAAAAGAAAAAAATTGATTTGCAGAGGGGCTGAAAAAAATTTTTTTTTAAAACTAACAAAAACCCCATCATTATATTGACCAATATTAAAGTTCTTCACATTGACTCTCCTAATACAGAGGAAATATAAAGAGGAAAATAATGTTTAGAAAAAATGTTTAACTGTCTACCATGAAATAATTTGAAAACAAAAGAAACCTAAACACTTTAGGAAATATTAAAGAGCACAAATGAGTAACATTCTTCCAATGAAGTTTCATTTTAGAAATCACTGGAATTTAGAGTACCTCATACCTACCTAAAGGAAGACTGTTAAAAATGGTACATTCTGGCCGGGCGCAGTGGCTCACGCCTATAATTCCAGCACTTTGGGAGGCTGAGGCTGGGGGATCACTAGGTCAGGAGTTCAACACCAGCCTGACCAACATGCTGAAACCCCATCTCTTAAAAAAAATAATAATACAAATTTTAAAAATGAAAAATAAATTAAAATGGTGCATTCTTCAAGACTTTAAATGTTGACTATGCAAAAATCATAATGGTATGAGAGAAACAGAAATCTTGAAAATATAAAACCAGCTAAAAAGCTAAAGGCTAGTTTTGGGGGTTATTTTTTAGTTTCAGGAGATACATATACAGGTTACATGAATATATTTTGTAAGGCTGGGGTTTGGGCTTCTATTGAATCCATCATCCAAATAGTGAACACAGTACTCAATAGGTAGTTTTTTAACCCTTAGCCCTCCTCCTCCCTCTCCCCCACCTTTTTTGGAGCTCAATATTCTCTTTATTTTCTTTACTCACTCTTGTTGTAGGCTTTGGAGAAAATGACCCAAAATTGGGCTGGCGCAGTGGCTCACACCTGTAATCCCAGAACTTTGGGACGCCAGGGTGGGTGGATTACAAGCTCAAGAGTTCAAGACCAGCCTGGCCAACATGGTGAAATCCTGTCTCTACTAAGAATACAAAAATTAGCCGGGTGTAGTGGTGCGTGACTGTAATCCCAGCTACTCGGGAGGCTGAGGCAAGAGAATTGCTTGAACCCGGGAGTCAGACATTGCAGTGAGCCAAGATTGCGCCACTGCACTCCAGGCTGGGTGACAGAGCAAGTCTCCATCTTGGGGAAAAAAAAGAAAATGACCCCAAATCCTCCCATTTCTGAATAAAAATTTCAGCATTATTCTAGACTTTTCTCTTGACTTTCCACTCTCACACTCAATTTTAGGACTGTTTTCCATTAGTAAGGATCATAGTTCATTTATTGCAATTAATAGTCTGCTGGCAGTACAGCAACACTAAAATTAGCCTATTTTCAGAGATTAAAAGAAATTCTGAAGAAAAATCTGGCAGCTGCAAGGAGACACATAAGACACTCTACTGTGGCTACGGACAATGTATAGTACTAAGAGAAAGCCATGACAAAGACAATCAAGCTGCAGAAGTATCTATAAAGACACCATGAAGTACTCAAAAGAAAGAAAAAGCTATGTAAGAACGAAATACGCATACATAAAATTGACTTGAATTATTCATTTTCAATAAATGAAAAAAGAATTAGAATCAGATCCCATAAACAAACTAAAACCTATACCAATGCTCAATTTACAAAATTAAATAACCTCGTCAATCAGATTGTAGCCTCAAATTTCTTAAGGACTCTGAACTCTGGTTATGTCTATTTAAATGCAAGTACTCAGGCTACTTGAAAATCAGAAATAGAGTAAGACAAGAGTTTTCCAACATGAAAGAAATATTAGTTAAGAAAGACTGGTAGCAACTGAATTTTTTTAATGTTAAAAAAAAAAGGAAATAGACCTACTCCAACATGGACTAATGCTGTTGTTATCAGCTGGAGACAATTTAGAGACAAAAGGGAAACTCAATGAATTCCTACTGCTCAAATACCACCCCAGTATGGGGTGGAAAATCAAAACAGCTAAACTTAGAATTTCCTTAAGACTATCCCTGGGAAAGCACAAAAAACATACAAATATTACCTCCCCTAAAAGAAAAAAAAAAGGCTACAGAAGATTAAAGAAACACAGTAAGAGAAGCTCAGACTGAGACCAAGAAGCTTCAGATCCCACACCTTAATAAAACCTATTATAAAAGCTATTCTGAATTTTATTTATATACAAGTTCATTATATATGGATATAAACACACATATATATACACACACAAGATAATTTTATTTATATACAAGTTTAAAAACAAGCATAAAAGAACAGCACACCACTCGTAAAAACCTCAAGCTTAACTGCTGGTTTACAATTTGAAAGCCCATCTTCCAATTCAAAAGCCAAACCACTATGAAGAATATTTGGTGTGAATCTAACTTAAATTCTCCAATAAATGAAAGAGTGAAACAGAATAACCATGTAAGTTTTTTTTAATCTAGTTAATATTTTTTAAACCATAAGTAGATGAAAACTAGCACCAATTGAATGTTAGAGACAAGCAACCACAATTTAAAACAATTTAACCTCAATTTTTACAATATATTTAATTTCTAAACATAACTGCAAACAAAAAAATGGCTTATTATACCGTATTGAGAGAAAAATATTTTAGCCAAATTACTTTTTTAGAGTAGCATTTTTAATTAAGGATACCTTAATTTCATTAAAGCAGAGGCTTTTGTTTTTTCCCTGCCAGTTTACCTGATATTTCCTACTTTACTAACAACCAGATAAAAAGAGTAAACTATCTGCGTTCCTCTCTGGCAAAAATGGCTTACTAATACTACCTTAAAACATCCACTACTCCCTTCCATAGTTTAGAGGGGAAAAAAGAAAAAAAAGAAAATTTAAAAATTCATCTACAAAAAAAAAATCCATCTACTACTATAATTTTGAATAAAATAAAATATTAAGTTATACACTTCAGGGATCTTTGTGTCAAAGCACAAAGATATATAACAACTCTTAAAATATATATATTATATACTTACACTAATGTCATTAAGAACATTAGATGCCTGTTCATGCTTTAGATTTCCTTTAATTACATGATATGACAATTCATAGAGAGCTTGCTGGAAATCTGTTGAACATAAGAGAAATAATATAAAGATACAATCTCCTGAACATGAAAAGCAAATCTATATATTTCCTACTTCTCAGAATTATTATAAACACCAATAATGAAAAATGTATTTCTAATGCTTTTTCTCTAGCACTTCTTTTATTTTCACAAAAACAGAAAATTAAAATGTTAGAAAAATATTAACCATCCCTCCACTACTATAATCACAGGTTGAGCATTCCTTTCCAGTTTTTTCTGGACATCTACAGATTTTACATATTTAAATTTGCTATGCACATCATATAGTATTCTGATTTCCCTATAACACTTTTAAAAGCATTTTTTTCATGCTACTATACTCTCTATAATTATTTTTGATGAACTCTAGCAAGTGAATTTAAACTAATCATTTTCCTCACCAGTAGACTTCAGATATATACTCAATTCAATCCCAGGGCTATAGTGACACCAGATAAAGAGTAGCAATAAACATAGTACTGAATTTTAACCATACCCTACTGTCAGAGAAATTTCTCCCCAAAACTAAATCTCTCTGTCCCATAAAAATCAAACAAAAAATACATCTATATACACATGTATAAAATGGCCGTTCTATGAAAACTGTCAACCACAAATAACCCCATTCACTATTAATTACCACAGCCCCCTTTCCTGAAGAAATATTTTTTGCTTTTGGAGGGGGTAGTTAGTGGTCAGGTGAACACCTTCTGGTCATCTTTTTTTTAGTCCCATATACTAAAATTTACCTCCTTCCAATCATGAAAAGTAGTGAAACAAGAAGCTTTAAAGATGCTAATCTAAAATAAAGTCTGTTTATAACCTCCTTTTGAGCAGAATCAAATTTTTTTCAGAACCAAACAGCAAGTTAAAAAATCAAATATTTTAAAAATCTTCTTGGTCAGGCTCAGTGGCTCACGCCTGTAATCCCAGCACTTTGTGGGGCCAAGGCAGGAGGATGGCTTGAGCTTAGGAGTTTGAAACCAGCCTGGGCAACATAGGGAGACCTCATCTCTACTAAAAAAAAAAAAAAAAAAAAAAAAAAAAAACATTAGCCAGGTGTGCACCTGTTGTGCCAGCTACTCGGGATGCTGAGGCAGGAACTTGAACCCAGGAGATCAAAGCAGCAATGAGTTGTGACTACACGACAATCTCAAAGAAACAAAAAATAAAAACTTCTCCCCTGCTATGACTACTGCCCACAAAAAGGAACATAATAGAAATCAAAATGTATATAAATCCCCCCTTAATGAAAACACTATTTTGCAGTAAAATTAACTTGTTCATTAAATCATTTGCTAAGGAAACGTAGTCAGATTATTCCAATTCTTTAGGAAGAGTTCATTATTAAATATATTCTGCCTCTTTCACAACTATATCTTCACTGTGCTTTTTCTTTTTTCTTTTATTTTTTTTTAATAGAGACAGGGTTTCACTATGTTGGTCAGGCTGGTCTCGAACTCCTGACCTCAGGTGATCCACCCATCTTGGCCTCCCAAAGTGCTGGGATTACAAGCATGAGCCACCATGCCTGGCCTCATTGTGCTTTTAAATAAACAAACAATATAAAAACAAAGGAAAAAATTTACATTTTTTGGTATTGCAGGAATAAGCGGTCAACTTCATGCTTTGTATTTCCATGAATAAAATGCTTATTTAAAATTATCCAGACAACTAAGGTTTTTTGTTGTTTTTTTGTTTTGTTTTTCAAAAGCAATCACTTAGAAGAACAAAATAGCCAATTATCTAAAACCAAGGTCCCATGAGAGTATGTTCTCTGGTACTCACAGGGGACCAAGGAACTCTAATCTTAATCACAGAAGCAGATTAAAATAGAGAACAAGTGGCCTGGGTCATTCTGCTGACATTAAAATGACATAAAAACAATCACACTGTAATCCATACAGCAGCAAAGATAGTCCCCAAGTCACAAGTTTTCTTGTTTTTTGTTTTTTTTTATTTTATTTTGAGACAGAGTCTCGCTCCCCAGGCTGGAGTACACTCGCGCGATCTTGGTTCACTGCAAACTCTGCCTCCTGGGTTCATGTGATTCTCCAGCCTCAGCCTCCCGAGTAGCTGCAATTACAGGCATCTGCCACCACGCCCAGCTAATTTTTATATTTTTGGTAGAGACAAGGTTTCACCATGTTGGCCACGCTGGTCTTGAACTCCTGACCTCAAGTGATCTGCCCACTTTGGCCTCCCAAAGTGCTGGGATTATAGGTGTGAACCACAGCACCTGGCCTAATTCACAAGTTTTCTAAATGCCTATTTAAAAATGGTTAGGAATTCCTATTGTGTTTTATCCACAGATAAACACTACCTATGGTTTAAAACTATCAGACTAGTTCCATAGAAACCTATAAAATCTATATTGCAGGTAAAAAATTTTAATTTATATTTACAATAAGAAGGAAAACTTACAACCCTTAGAGTTATCCACAAAAAATTTAATAAAATATTTTATCTTAATGCTAACACTTCAGAAAGTAGTTTTAAGAATCGCTACTAGAAGGTAGAGATTCTCAGTTTTTGCGGGGTTTGAATGTTGAAGACACCAGTTCTTCGTTATATCTAATATTACTAGTACTACTCATGTTTGTTTGTTTGTTTGTTTTTAACAATAATGTACTGTTTATGTTCAAAGAGCTAGAAGGGATTTTGAATTTTCCCAACACAAATGATAAATGCTTGAGGTAACACACTAATTACACTAATTTGATCATTACACATTATATACACATATGAAAATATCACACTATACCCCAATTACTCATGTTTATTAGCCATCATTACAATGTTGTTTCATTGGTAGTGGCTGGGGTCGGGGGAAGGTGATTTACTAAAAAAAAAACAAGGAGAATCAATGTGTGCAAGGGAAACTGCCTGCCTGAAATGAAATTAATTCAAGGGAAGGGCAGAAAGAGAAAGGTCAGAGGGAACACTGCCCAAACTCAAACCCCTAAGACAGAAAAGAGATTCTGAAGAAATGACAGTTTCCTGCTAGGACAACAAACTGGGGCCCTCAAACCAAAGCCTGACTGTTGACAGAGATCAGCCAAGGAGTATATGTGTTAAGGAAACAGGCAAGGGTAAGAGAAGAAGAGCACTGGCAATTCAGCCAATAAGGCCACACTTACAACTATTTCCAGTTTCATATGTGAATCAGAACCACGCAAATAAACAAAAATCTAATAGTTATTAAGTTCCAGAGTCAAACTGTTACACTACGCTATCGTACTGTTAACAGTTTATTGTTTGTTGAGAATTCCTCTATTTTATCCACCTAATGTTTCTATCAAACAAGATCAAAGTTAACTGAGATGTTAAAAGCTGATTTTACACACTGGGAAAGAAAAAGTATCCAAGTATTTTTAGAAAGGAGTCTTTTTGTACATTGTTACACTTCTGACAGTCAACTAACTTCAACAAGAATACATTAGTGTCTATCAATCTCAAAAATATCTTGAGTGATCATGCAATTTTATAAGCAGGACAAACAAGAAAATAATTTGGGGGAGGGCAGGCTAGGAACGTTAACTCTTAAAACAGATCTTACCCATATGACAGGGTGAAAAATGGTTTTTTCATCTGTTTAAAAAAAAAAAACACTTTCCACTCACGCATTCAAATGTTTTTTTTTGAGACAGGGCCTCACTCTGTCACCCAGGCTGGAGTGCAGTGGCGCAATCTCAGCTCACTACAACCTCTGCCTCCTGGGTTCAAGCGATTCTCCTGCCTCAGCCTCCAGAGTAGCTAGGATTACAGATGCACACCACCACACCCAGCTAATTTTCTTTTTTTTTGATAGAGGAGTTTCACCATATTGGCCAGTCTGGTCTCACACTCCTGATCTCGAGTGATCCGCCCACCTCAGCCTCCCAAAGTGCTAGGATTATAGGTGTGAGCCACTGCACCGAGCCCAAATGTTCTTTAAAAAGTATATCCTCAGCTGTGCAACGTGACTCATGACAGTAATCCCAACACTTTGGGAGCCAGAGGTGAAAGGACTGCTTGAGGCCAAGAGTATGAGACCAGCCTGGGCAATATAGCAAGACCCCTCATCTCTACAAAACATAAATTTAAAAAATAAGGCCAGGCATGGTGGCTCACACCTGTAATCCCAGCACTTTGGGAGGCCGAGGCAGGCAGATCACCTGAGGTCAGGAGTTCAAGACCAGCCTGACCAACACAGAGAAACCCCCTCTCTACTAAAAATACAAAATTAGCCAGGCGTGGTGGCACATGCCTGTAATCCCAGCTACTCAGGAGGCTGAGGCAGGAGAACTGCTTGAACTCGGGAGGCAGAGGTTGCAGTGAGCCAAGATCACACCATTGCACTCCAGCCTCAGCAACAAGAGTGAAACTCCGTCTCAAAAACAAAAAAAAACAAAAAAAAGCAAGGAGTGGTGTTGCACACTTGCAGTCCCAGCTACTTGGGAGTCTGAGGTGGGAGGATCGCTTGAGCCCAGGAATTTGAGGCTGCAGTGAGCTATGATTACACCACTGCATTCTAGTCTGGGCAACAGAAAGAGGCCCTATCTCAAAAAAAAAAAAAAAAAAAAAAGGTATATCCCCTCTATTATGAAAGTAATAAATAATTTTTGGTAGAACAAAAATAAAACACACATATATATATATAAAATTCTGTTATTTACCTTCTATTCACAAACGCATACTTTAAATGACCATAATTAATTTTATCTAATGATTTTTGGCTTCAAATAGAATATAGGTTATAAAAACATATTTTATAAAAATACACTGTGGGTTTTACGCCCCACAATACTACAAATGTAAATGCTTTACACTTACTAGACACAATTGCTTTTAGTTTGGCCCTCTTTGCCAAATCCACATGTCTAATTTCAAATTAATAAAATGTTAATAGTAAAATCCTTTAAAACTAAAGTTACTGGAAAATTGTAATACATCCTGTTTCATTACAAATATTTTATTTAATAAATCGTATTTGTGAAATGCAGTAAACAATTCCTTTGTGTGAGTGTTTTCCATGACAACTGCCTTTAACAAGATCCCCAGACACCACCTAAACATAACCAGCTTTAGTAAAAACACTGAACCTCAGTTTCTGGAAATTTTCTAGTGCAAATAAGATCAGAACAATTTTTCTTTCCATGCTATCTTTTCTCTCATATTTATGATTGATACAGCTAATAACTGCTGAAATTTAGCTAAATATACCAAGTCCTAATTACATAAGTCAAGCAATATAATATCATTACAATGCAGGTCAAATAACATCGGTATAGTAACAGATATAGTCTTAATATAACTACAATTTTAATCCTGACTCTAATATAACCATGTAAAACCTTCATATAAAATGAAATACATACCTTTTGTTTACATACCTAACAATGACTAGAAACCAGGAGAGTTACTAATTGTAATCAGGCCAAAAATGATAGCTAAGATACTTTTAAAAATCTTACCTCTGTATGTCGAACTATCATGGCTTTTATTTTCACTGAGGATCCGACATAAATGCAAACTAAAATAAAACAGAAAACAAGTATTTCAATTTCCACCCTAACAAGAGATGATTCTTACAGAGCAAATTATATCAACTGACAAATAAAAAAAATTAATCAAGCATGTATTCTGCCTTTCATATACTAACTGTACCACTGGTAACCCATAGAAGATTAGAAATATCTCTGTAGTAAAAAAGAAGGAATTATGAAATTAGAATACCACCATTTTAAGACCCCTAATTAATTAAAGAATCTAGGCATCTATCAATGGCTGCTCACATTACAAAAAGAGACTATGAAACATTATATGCCTCTAGATTCTGATGAAAGAAAACACCATGCAGGCTAGATATGGTGGCTCACGCCTGTAATTCCAGCCAAGTAAGACCTTATCTCACCA
>CAUYLG010004941.1:0-46835 GCA_963573385.1 Cacajao melanocephalus | reverse complement strand
TTTTGATTACTGTAGCCTTGTAGTATAGTATGAAGTCAGGTATTTTTCAAATAGATTCTAATTCAGGGGTCCTCAACCTCCAGGTCACAGACTGGTATCTGTCTGTGGCCTGTTAGGAACCCGGCTGCACAGCAAGAGGTGAGTGGCAGGTGAGTGCCCATTACTGCCTAAGCTTGGCTTCCTGTCAGATCAGTGGTGGCCTTAGATTCTCATAGGAGCATCAACCCTATTGTGAACTACACATGCGAGAGATCTAGGGTGAGTGCTCCTTATGAGAATCTAACTAATGCTGATGATCTAAGGTGGAACAGTTTTATGCTGAAACCGTTTCTCATGCCATATCCCCCACCCCCACCTCACCCTCCCATGAAAGAAAAAAAATTTTTCTTTTCTGGAAGAAAAATAGTCTTTCAAGAAACCAATCCCTGGTGCTAAAAAGGTTGGGGACCACTTGCCTAGACTATGCAAATAATACGATTTATGTTGAACTCCTGCTTTCCTTCTGGGAGTTCAAATTTGAGATATGTATTGGTTAGAGAGTGCCTATGTGACCAGTTTCCAATAAAAATCTTGGGTTCTGAGTCACTAATGGGCATCTCTGGATGGAAACATTGTTCACATGTTGCTACATTTTTGTTGCTGGTGCAAAAACAAAGTGTGCTCTCTGTGCCCCATCATGGGAGGGAAAGAGCCAAAAGAAGCCTGTACATGGATTCCTGCAGCCTCCACCTTTTCCCCTGTGATCCACCTTACTATGTCACTGATAGAAATCTTAGCCATGAGTCCAATGATGCTGAGTTCTATGAGTCCTTCTAGTGAATCTCTGAGTGTGGGGTGGTCTTGGGGAACACAACCCCCTTTTTTTTGCAGTACTCATCCTGATACATCCCTTTTTGTAGCATTACACACTTTTAGTGAAAAGAGAAAAGAAGTGTTTTTGAAAAGTTAAATGTCAAATGAAATATTGATCCAGAAGATACTGTTTAGCAAAGCTGTGTCAATCTTTTTGAAAATCGTCAAGCCAATTTATTCATGGAAAAATTATTTACTTACTTTGTACTTACAGAATATGAACTGCCAAGAAAGAAATGGCTTTTAGGGATCTTTCTTACCTTAAAAAAAATAACAGCTTTATTGACATATAAGTCACTATACTACAAAATTCACCCTTTTGAAGGGTAAAATTCAGGTGATTTTAGTACCACAAACAGAATTGTGCAACTTTCCCCACCAATTCTAGAGTATTTTCATCACCCTCCCCCAAAAACTCTGTACCCATTTGTCATCAATCCCTATCATTCCTTCCCTGCAGCCCCTGGGAACTACGAATTGACCTGTCATCCCTATAGATTTGCCTATTCTTCATATAAATGGAATCATGTGGCCTTTTATGACTAGCTTCTTTCGTTCGTGTTGTGGCATATAACAGTACTTCATTCCTTTTTATTGCCAAATAATATTCCATTGTATGGATATACCACATTTTATTTTATCTATTCATTAGTACATGACAGTTGAGTTGTTTCCATTTTTTTTGGCTATTATGAATAATACTACTATGAATATGCATGTACAAGTGTTATTGTTTTTTGGGCAGGTTTTATTTAAGCTATGTTGAGCTATAACTGACAAATAACCACGTACAAGTTTGTTTTTTTTTTTTTTTTTTTTTTTGAGTCTCCCACACTTGCCCAGGCTGGAGTGCAGTGGTGACATCCTCCTGGATTCAAGTGATTCTCCTGCCTCAGCCTCCCAATTTGCTGGGACTACAGGTGTGTGCCATTATGCCTGGATAATCTTTGCATTTTTAGTAGAAATGGGGTTTCACCATATTGGCCAGGCTGGTCTCAAACTCCTGCCTCAACTGATTCATTTTTTTGTCATTCATGCTTTTGGTGCCACATCTAACTCCCATACCAGATTTTATTCGTCCCACTAATGTTAGGAGGTCTACATCTGTAAGCCCAATCTGTTATCATATGATGGAAGGAAATTAAAGGTGGGAGGAGTTGGAATATAGTTAAGTGGATAGAGTGGTATTTAGAGTTTTCATATAGAGTCCAACTCTTTTATTATGGGAACTAGGCACAATATTTTTAAGCCTCAGTTTCCTACATGGAAAATGGGGTAATAATAGTTCCCATTTCATAAGGTTATTGCGAAGTTTAAATTAGCCAATTTGTGAAAAGGATTTAGGAGGAGATATCTGGCACACAGAAGACATCTAATAAATGTTAGGATTTTATCAAGAGATTATGGAACTGCGGATGGACCTACTCAAGAATTGCCTAGCAAAATTAAAGTTATCACTCTTCTAACTGCATTTATGAAAGGCTGCTGGAATTATTTATGGTTATGACTTTCTGGCACCATAAAGAAACCTGATAGATATACAGCAGAATGATTTTATTTCTTCTGGTTTCATCAATAAACAATGATATTCCTCTTTGGGGTCTAAAGAAGAGTCCTAGATCAAAAAAACTGTAGTGTCAGCCTAACTGAACATTTCATCACAATTTGTGCTTATTATTATTTATCATTAATTAATGGCCATTTATATAACTATGAAAAAAGTGAGAAACAAAACTTCTCTCCTGTCAGTTGGATGTAAGACCTTAGGAAAGGTGGCTTGATATTTCAGTTAAATATTTACCATGCTTTATAGCATGACCTCAGAACTTTCATAGACATGTCTAAATCATTTAGGGTTCATGGGTACAGAAACAGGTTAGGGCCACAATAAACACATTCTGTTTTATTATTATAAACTTAGATATCAGTGAAAGTTCAAAGTCAAGTCATCTCAGTTCAGCCTATTCCTGTGTGGCAGGTAGACTAATAAATGAGGAGGCACCTTCCAGTACAGATAGGATTATTTATATGTACTATAAAGACATCTTCAGTAACTTTTATTTAAACAACTCAACTTAGAATTTTATTACTTTATTCATCATCAAAAGTAAAATACTTGGTTAGCAATTAGCATAGTTATATTTTCCACTGTGAACAATTTAACAATTGTGTGTGTGTGTGTCTGAGTGTGTGTGTGTGTGTGTGTGTGTGTGTGTGTGCGTGTGTGTGAGACAGAGAGAGAGAGAGATGGAGTCTCACTGTGTTGTCCAGGCTGGAGTGCAGTGGCACAATCTCATCTCACTGCAACCTCCAGCTGTCGGGTTTAAGCAATTCTCTTGCCTCAGCTTTCCGAGTAGCTACAGGCATGCACCACCATGTCCAGCTAATTTTTGTATTTTTAGTAGAAACAGGGTTTCACTATGTTGGCCAGGCTGGTCTTGAACTCCTAACCTCAGATGATCCACCTGCCTTGGCCTCCCAAAGTGGGATTACAGGCATGAGCCACTGGGCCTGGCGCAATTTAGCAAACATTAAAACATCTTTCGAAAAACGCATAATAATCTTATGCTGTGAAACATTTATTTTAAGCACATAATTTTCTACTTTAGCTATTCCTATATTAATTCTCAATTTAAAAAAATTTAGGGACTCTTACTTAGAAAAGAACAATACCTTAGAATATAAGGATGAGTAATATAATTTCTTCCAGTAAAAATGTGGCAATTTAGGAGGTGATGTAGAAGCAATATGTCCTTGCTCATGGAAGAATGACAGTGGGACAGAAGATCTCAATCATTACCCAGGTTAATAAAGCACTATGTGAGATGCCAGTCCAAGTTAGAAACCAGCCAAAGGTATTTCGGGTAATACTTATATAGTGCTTGTATATGCTAGGTAGTTTTCTGAGCACTTCACAGATGAGGTGATTAATTTAATCCTTGCAATAACCCTGTGAGGGGTAACCTTTCAGCCCTACTAAAGTGCAACATGCTAAGGAATGTAGACCACATTAGAATGCAGGCAGTCTGGCTAAGAAGTTGGGGCTCTTAATGACTATCCTATGCCACTTCTCCATGCAAATAAGAATTATTGTTAGTAAAGTAACTTTGGGTTTTTTTTTTTTTTTTTGGATTTTTAAATTTTTATCAATTTAGGAGGTACCAGTCAGGTTTCTTACATGGATATATTGCATAGTGGGGGTGTCTGGGCTTCTGGTGTACCCATCACCCTAATACTAAATATTGTACCTAATAGATTTTTCAATTCTTACTCGCACTCCATCCTGTATAGTAACTTTTGGATTTTTGGAAGCTTTAGTACTTCAAACCCCCTGCAAATGCGGGATATAATAATGTAGCTAACTAAAAGATTCAATAGGTTCTTTTTTCTCTCTTAAGAAGGAAAATAAAGATACTACATTTATCCATAACTTATTCTAAAATAAAATTCTACATTACAAATATGTTGTATAATCTAGCGTGCTGAATTACATGGCTTATATAATGTGATCATCTTATGTTATATTAAGATGAGTATTTCCAAATAATTATGTCTGTGTAGGGAATAGATTTCATGTTCATATTTTCCAGGAATCATTCCAAAATGATTGATTCCAAAATGGAATAAACCTTTCATAGCGTAATGATAGCTTCTTGTATTGGTTTGTTAAACTACATGTTAGTAAATAATATCTCACTGGTATAAAATCTTCATTATAATATTTAGAAAATTTGTCTTGTTGAAAATAGCATCTTTAATTAATTAATTAGTTAGTTTATTTCTGAGACAAGATCTCACTTGGTCACCCAGGCTGGAGTGCAATGGCATGAATATAGCTCACTGCAGCCTCAGTCTCCTGGGCCCAAGAGGTACTCCTGCCTCAACTGTCTAAGCAGCTGGGACCACAGGCACCAGCTACCACACCTGGCTAATTTTTGTGTTTTTTGTAGAGCTGGGGTTTTGCCATGTTGGTCAGGCTGGTCCTGAACTCCCGGGCTCAAGTGATTAACCTACCTTGGCCTCCTAAAATGCTGAGATTACAGGCATGAGCCACTGCTCCTGGCCTGAAAATTGCATCTTTAAATTAACAGGAGAAACTGGGATTCAGTTTTGTAGGGCCTAAAGCTGATATAGTATCGGTTTTTTTTTTTTTAAATAAAAAAGACACAAAATTAGGTGCAAACAGTGAATATTGAATTAGAAGTTCATTCAAGTGACAAACTGAAGTTTCAGCTCCATTAGTTTCATGGTAAATGTACCACTTCAGATAGTAACTATATAATTTTTAAAAACATACCAAAAGAATGACATAGTACCTGAAGACAATTCTTCCTTTTTTTCCCCAGAAAGAGCTTATAAATTTATGTGTATATGTAATCTCAGTTGATTTTTTTCCCTCTTTTTTCTGTTTCTTCATTGTGTGGCAAAATTCTGTTTACAATTTGTTCTTCATTTGTGAGGTGAGGAAAAAGAAAGACTTAGTGATTTGCTGCAGGAAACAGAAGCCTGCCAGGGCCAGGTGTGGGCCCTTCTTATACTCTCAGTATATGAATTTGGAGGAATTATATACACATATATATAAAATTATAAATAAATATATTTTCTTGTTATAGCAGCAATAAGAGAGAAATAATATTTTGAGTATACAGATGGAGAACCTTCTTCTCTTAGTGTCTTTATTTTTATATTTCCAGGAAAGAAACTAAGCCCAGAGACATTTAAAACCAAGCCAAAGCCAGGAGCGATGGCTCATGCCTGTAATCCCAGCACTTTGGGAGGCCGAGGCGGGCAGATCATCACGAGGTCAGGAAATCGACACCATCTTGGCCAACATGGTGAAACCCCGTCTCTACTAAAAAATACAAACATTAGCTGGGCGTGATGGAGCGTGCCTGTGATCCCAGCTACTGGGGAGGCTGAGGAAGTAGAATTGCTTGAACCTGGGAGGCAGAGGTTGCAGTGAGCCGAGATCGCGCCACTGCACTCCAGCCTGGGGCCTGGCGACAGAGTGAGACTCTGTCTTAAGACAAAAACAAAAAACAAAAACAAACAAACAAAAAAACAAAAAAGCAAGCTAAAGCATAGTTTTCAAATTCCTGAGTATAAAACATTTGTTTACCCTGGTAAACCAGTAGCAATGTTGGAAAAAAAGTTTTATTTTGACTTGAGACAGAACTTGTAGTTTTTTTAAAAAAGAGATAATCCATTTAATTTTCAGAAGAGTTAAAATTTTGAGAAACCTACATAGCTCAGTATTTGTGGTTTTTCCTTCCCTTCCTTCTATTTTCTTGATTATTATTTATTTTCATGTTTACTTAAGGTAAACAAAATATGAACTTCAGTCATATGGGAGACTGAAATAGCTTGACAGTTGTTTGATTCTTCAGGTTTGGCTCTTAAAGTTCTTATAGCTTTTACTTGTATTCAAATACATAAAAGTAAATGCTTTTTTAAAGCTTCATGTAACTTTTCTTCCCTGTTTGGCTTTCACTAGATTATACAAGAATGTATGGTGATAATAAAACTACATGACTTACGTAATGTGGAAAAATTATATAAAATAGGAAAAACAAAACTTTAAAATTTGGCATAGGGTTATGTGGATAATGACTTCCAACTATGTTTCTGTAGTAACAACTCAACTATATTGTAGCTATAATGATAAAAATTCCTCAGTGCCTCCAACTTGCCAGCCACCATAATTATCCATACCTAATCCTCAGAATAGTCCAACAAGCTAGATGCTATTAGCCCCATCTGACAAATGAGAAAACTGGAATTTAGAAAGATTAGTTAATGGGGCTAAGGTGGCATAGTAAGTGGCAGAGTTGTGATTCAAATACAGATTCAAGTAACTCTAAGGCTAATATGCTTTCACCAAATACTGCCTCTCAGATGAGAACTATTCAGTTTTTGTGGTGGCCAGCATCCAAGATGGTCCTCAGTGATCGCCCTTCTTGGTATTCTCAGACTTTTTTTTTTTTCCCAGAAGATGACATATTTCAAGAGTCACTACTAACTCAGCATCTACATCAGCTGAATACAATCTCTGAAAGAAAAACAAATAGGATGATATTAATCCTGGAGAGTTTCATTTTGTTTATAATCTGGGATAAGTAAGCTTTGGAGTTTCATGTTTACTTTTTGAAGAAAGTGTGTCTGGGCTTTACCTTGTTCCCGCCAACCCTCTCTCTCTCTCTCTCTCTGCTCCAGAGACCCAGAGTTTTTTTAGCAACTTGAAATGCGTTTTCTCTTCCACAGAGAATAGCAAATGCTATTTCCTCAACATGGGATTCCACCTCTCCCTCTTCCTCTCTTCCAGTCTCATCTGTTTCATCTCATCTTCTATTTCACTTCCTCAGGGACTGCTGCTTTATGACTTCATGGACTGGTTGCCCCTCCATTGCTCCCTCTGCCTTCTACTCTGTCCTCCCGGTATACAAGACACTCTGAATACTCTTTAATGCCTGTCTTCCTCTGACTACGAGCAACAGGAGAACCCAGCACACTGATTTTATTCACCAAGGGATCTCTAGTGCCTTATTACATGATAAATACTTTTTGACTAAGTATCATTTGAGGAAAATGTTATTTCTGGCACAGAGAAAATAAGAGCAGAGGCAGGAAGATATGAAAGTGTGTGGCATGTATGAGGGACTATTACATTAAAAATGGATGTTTTCTTTAAGTAAAGGCTTATCTATTTCATATGTCACTTAATTTAACTTTACAGTAATTAATTTTTAAACTTAAATGACTTCAACATGAAATTAAGCTAAGATTAATTTACATTTACATTTATGGAGGTAAAAATTTCAGCCTATGTTGCTTATGGTATCCTTTTTTGTTGTGTAATTTTCCCCTCTCTTTTCCCAGTTGCAAGAGTAAAATCTTTGGGATTGCTGAGAGTCAAATCTCAATTCAGATCTATTAATAAATCTCTGTGGAGTAGTGGAAAAGTTCTGGACTATGAATCAGAAGATCTGTGGTATCATTTGATTTGCCACTAGCTGATCTCCCTACATTGAGCATATTTGTGACTTGTGTGCCCTGAATGTTCGGCTGAGCTCCAGCCCTCCTGGGGTGAAGTCAGTAGCACTCCCAGCAAGGTTCAGCCTTGCTTGTCAACTCAGGGGAGGTCTTCATTCATTCATAACCTGCCTGAAATTTATTTATCCCCCTAACATTTATCGTTGTCTACTTTGTGCCAAGAACTGTGCTTAGTGATCGATTAGAAAGAAAAGGCAGCACCGTGATGAAGAAAGACAAATATAACAAGTATAACTTAATGTGCAATGAATACTATACTGAAGGCAAATAAAAGGCACAATGTGAGCACAGAGAAAGGGAGATAGGTGCCAGGACAGGCTTTCTAAGGGCAGTGATACCTTGCCCAGTTTTGAAGAACAGCTCAGAATTTACATTGTCAGAGTATTGCAGGCAAAGAAGAAGGGGCAAAGTTCCTGAACCAGAGTACGTGCATGGAGTGTGGACTTTTTGGGCACAGGGGAGGGCAACAGATATTACTAGGGAAGTTGATCAGGGTCACAGATCATTCTCCTTAAGAGGTCAAAGGACAACTCTGTGAGATCACTGAAGACACCTGTTCTACTTCTCAATTCCTGCTTCCAGATTTCTTTTCCCTCCACACAGGCGTGGCGTGTGTTTGAAGTGATACTTGTTCGTGGAATATTACCCTGCCCTCATGGGGCTATTTGAAGGAATAAACAGAAACTCCTTTTCTCCGGGATCATACTGGCAGCTGTTAGTTTTTTACATTAGGCAAGGTTTATTTTGTTGCACTAAGCATTTGAAATATGCAGTTTATTTCTAGATCTAAGTATTGCAATATGAGGATGAGCAAGAAACATGTTGTGGAAAATGATAGTTTGGAGAGTTAGGCTCAACATTTAATTTTCAAAGTGCATGTAGATTGTCTGCTTTCTATAGTATTCTGGATCTGTATCAGTCACCAACAGAGATTTCAGCCTCTGGAAGCAGGATCTGAGC
The DNA here is from genome assembly GCA_963573385.1 of Cacajao melanocephalus. Lineage (NCBI taxonomy): Eukaryota > Metazoa > Chordata > Mammalia > Primates > Pitheciidae > Cacajao > Cacajao melanocephalus. The sequence continues at coordinate 37,973 of CAUYLG010004941.1, read as the reverse complement.
CTTATTTACTCAAGAAGAATCTGTTCTTCTTGGAGAATAGATTTCAAGATCTATTGAAGAATAGACTCAAGATTCTGCTTGAGTAAAGTTGAGTTTTTTTTATGTGCTTGTTGCCAGGGCTAGAGAGGAAAGACTGTATTGCTAGCCTCTAGGGGCTCTAGGCAATGAGTAATTATACCACTATTTCTCTGTGGATCTCCCTCATTGTCCTATAACAGTCACACCTAGCATTAGAACATTTAAGCCCACAGAATAATATGAGTCAGTGTAGAATTGGGAATCTCACGTAGTTTTCCCTAACTATCTCTTTCAAACAGTATCGTGTCTACTTCTGAAATCTTTGTATACCCAAATAATTGAAGCCAAGCCAAGTAAATAAATTAGTCTATGAACTTGGATAATGCCGTTTTGGTCATGTATCTGCTGTACACTTACTACCCGGACTAATTTTGTTGGCATAGTTTTGCCATGCAGCAACAACAGAAAGCTCTTTTTTTTTCTGTTACCTGCTTACTTCATCTAAGCAGTGCAGAGAATAACTGTAATCCATCTACCACAGTGAAAGGCCAGCAAGGTTTGTAAAGTAATGCCTATAAAAAGTTCCCATGAGTAAGCTGAGAGTCCACTGTGCAAATAGAAGACATGATTATTGTTACTGCTGGGCTATGTATATAAGCACTCACTCATCATTTATGTGCTGCTTCGCAGGGCTTCCCGGTTTGCCCCATGTAGCTCCATGCTAGGTCTTCTACATAATTACACAACGAGGCCATTCCTAGAAACTTCAATTCAATTACATTTGCCTGGATTGGTTTTTATGAAACATGAAGCCTAAATAAATAATAAACATCTTTAGAGGTGAAAGCATATAAATGGACCTGATAGTTTTTTTAATCTGTTCAAAAATCAAAAGCTTTTAATGAAAGTAAGGACTTTAAGCTGAATTCAACATGAAGCCTAAATAAATAATAAACATCGTTGGAGGTGAAAGCACATAAATGAACCTGATAGATTTTTTTTTATCTGTTCAAAAATCAAAAGCTTTTAATGAAAGTAAGGACTTTATGCTGAATTCATCCAATATAAATTTCCATGAAATTTAAAACTTCATTTAAAAAGTAATCAGAGTTTACTTCACTCCCCTGCTACCTCCACTGGAGCAGGTACTGGTATCCATGACTGAGAGACCTGAAGACGGATTACAACACAGGACACTTTGCAGACACTCCTCAGTATCAGCCCAGAGCCTGATAGCTCTGCTGAGTGGCTACACCCAGAAGAGAAATAATAATCACTGCAGATTGGCTCTCAGGAAGCCCCATCCCTAGGGGAAGAAGGAGAGCACCATATCAAGGAATCACCCCATGGGACAAAACTATCTGAACAGCAGCTCTTGAGCCCCATATCTTCCCTCTGACATTGTTTTCTCAAATGAGAAGGAACCAGAGAAACAATTCTGGTAATATGACAAAATGAGTTTTTTTTAACAGCCTGAAAAGATCACGTTAGTTCACCAGCAATGGATTCAAATCAGGAAGAAATCTCTGAATTGCCAGAAAAAGAATTCAGAAGGTCGATTATTAAGCTAATCAAGAAGCCTCCAGAGAAAGGTAAATACTAACTTAAAGAAATTTTTAAAATGTTACAGGATATGGCCTGAAAAATCTCCAGAGAAACAGATAGCATAAATAAAAAAACAATCGCAACTTCTGGAAATGAAGGACACACTTAGAGAAATCTAAAATGTACTGCAAATTCTCAACGATAGAATCAAACAAGTAGAAGAAAGAACTTCAGAGCTTGAAGACAGGTTTTTTAATTAACCCAATCCAACAAAGACAAAGAATTTAAAAAATGAACAAAGGCTCTAAGAAGTTTGGGATTATGTTAAACAACAAAACCTAATAATAATTGGGTTCCTGAGACAGAAGAGACATTTAAAAGTTTGGAAAACATATTTGAGGGAATGACCAAGGAAAACTTCCCTGGCCTTGCTAGAGGTCTAGACATCCAAATACAGGAAGCTCAAAGGACATGTGGGAAATTCATCACAAAAAGATCACTGACTAGGCACATAGTCATCAGGTTATCTAAAGTCAAGATGAAGGAAAGAATCTTAAGAGCTGTGAGTCAAACGCATCAGGTAACCGATAAAGGAAAACTTTTCAGATTAACAGCAGATTTCTTAGCATAAACCCTAAAGCTAGAGGTGAGTCCTATCTTTAGCCTCCTTAAGACAATTATTATTATGAGCCAAGAATTTTGTACCCAGTGGATTTAAGCTTCATAAATGAAGGAAAAATAAAGTCTTTTTCAGACAAACAAATGCTGAGAGAATTTACCAGTACCAAGCCAACACTATAAGAACCGCTAAAGGAACTCTAAATCTTGAAACAAATCCTCAAATACACCAAAATAGAACCTCCTTAAAGCATAACTCTCACAGGACCTATGCAACAATAACACAATATACAATGAAAAAACCCCAAGGGCTTCAGGCAACAAATAGCACAATAAATAGAATAGTACCTCACGTTGCAATATTAATGTTGAATGTAAATGGCCTAAATGCTCCAGTTAAAAGATACAGAATGGCAGAATGGATAAGATGTCACCAATCAAGTCTCTGCTGTCTTTAAGAGACTCACCTAACACATAAAGACTCACATAAACCCAAGGTAAAGAGGTGGAAAAATATATTCCATGCAAATGGACACCAAAAGTGGGCAGGAGTAGCTATTTTTGTATCAGACAAAACAAACTTTAAAGCAACAGCAGTTAAAATAGACAAAGAGGGACATTATATAATGATACAAGGACTAGTCAAACAGAAAAATATCACCCTAATACCAAAACTAGGAAAGGACATAACAAAAAAAGAAAACTACAGACCAATTTCCCTGGTGAACATAGATGCAAAAATCCTCAACGAAATACTAGCTGACTGAATCCAACAGTATATCAAAAAGATAATTCACCATGATCAAGTGGGTTTCATACTAGGGATGCAGGGATGATTTAACATCCACAAGTCAATGAATGTGATTCACCACATAAACATAATTAAAAACAAAAATCATATGATCATCTCAATAGATGCAGAAAAAACATTTGACAAAATACAGTATCTCTTTATGATGAAAACCCTCAGCCAAATTGGTATGCAAGGGACGTAGTTTAAGGTAATAAAAGCCGTCTATGACAGACCCACAGCCAACATTATACTGAACAGAGAAAAGCTGAAAGCCTTCCCCCTGACAACCAGAACAACGCAAGGATGACCGATTTCACCACTTCTATTCAACATTGTGCTGAAAGTCCCAGCCAGAGCAATCAGAACATAGAAAGAAATAAAGAGCATCCAAATCGGTAAAGAGGAAGTCAAACTGTCACTCTTTGCCTGTGATATGATTGTATGCCTAGAGAACCCTAAAGACTCATCCAAAAACTCCTAACACAGATAAATGAATTCAGCAAAGTTTCCAGATACAAAATTAATGCACACAAATCAGTAGCTTTGCTATACACCAACAGTGATGAAACTGAGAATCGAATCAATAACTCAACCCCTTTTATAATAGCTGCAAACACACACACACACACACACACACACACACACACACACACACACATCCCTCACCACCCAGGAGTGGGTAATACAGTGCTCTTATGAATTAACTGTCTGATATACTCTGTGATATTTTGTTATAATTTTTAGCTGATACTCATTGATCTCTTCATGTGGCAACAGCTTCATAGTATTTTCAGTAAAGAGAAAAGAAGGTGGTTTAGTTTTATTCTCTTGAAAAAAAAAAACTTACCTTTTTATTAATAGGTTAAAGATTTCTGGCCGGGCATGGTGGCTCATGACTTTAATCCCAGTACTTTGGGAGGCTGAGGCAGTCAGATCACTTAAGTTCAGGAGTTTGAGACCATCCTGGATACCATGGTGAAACCCCATCTCTACTAAATACAAAAATTAGCTGGGCATGGTGGTGGGTGCCTGTAATCCCAGCTACTCGGGAGGCTGAGGCAGGAGAATCAGTTGAGCCCGGGAGGTAGGGGTTGCAGTGAGCTGAGATCACACCACTGCACTCCAGCCTGGGTAACAGAATGAGACTCCTCAAAAAAAAAAAATTTCTTTCAAATTCAAACTCAGTTTTGATAATGTCATGATAATCTACTATGTGACACATACATGAATGCAGTGGCTGTTTTTAGTATGACTTTGGGGTTGTGCCTTATAAACACAAGAATTCTGATAAAGTCTACTATGCACAATAATCATCAAAAAAGAGAAAGAGTAAAGCTGGTATAATTCTATCAGCTGCACTATCGAGTATATAGTCCTAATAGGAGAGAACTCTCTTGACTAGGCAATAAAAAATAGAATCTACCACTTTATATATTTATATATCTGATGATTTCTATACCTGATTGGAAAAATTTGTCAGAAACTACTTTCTGGCTCTGTACATTTCAAACTCATGTTCTTTTCCACCACCCACACACTTCTGATGTATGGCACCCTGTTCATATCATGATCCCATCTCTGGCTCTGCACCATGCCCCAGAGCAGGGTATATGGCTTGGTGGGTGGCGGAGTATTCCTGGAAGCCATTCCTATACCATACAGCCAGTGATAACTTACGTGCACATAGAAATGAAGGCAGATCTCATAAATAGATTCTATGAATACCAAACTAAATGTATCTCTGAACAACTTCCCCTTAGTTCAGAATTCCAAAAATGCCTTTGGCTACATATCTAACTAGAGGAAAAGTGTGACAGAGGGAAAATTGGAGTGGAGAGAGACAGAAATTATAATTGCAGTTAAAACACTATCTGCGAATTTTTCAAGAATGTAGGACTATCTGAGGACCTTGCTAGTGGCCCTCCCAGGGCTTTGGACTATAGAAGCTGTTTTGTAAATGAGCGTAGAAGCTTAAGCTGCATTGGCTTTGTAATAAATACATCCTGATGGCAATATATAATGATAAGTGGTTCATATAGAATGTAGTGCCTGCCAACAATTAAGAAAAGGCTGCTAGTTCTGAGGGACGGGGAGGGGCAGCGCACAGAGCTGAAACTAGACCGTCACCAGATACTTCAAGATACACAAAGGTGCATCTGGAAAGGGCTTAGCAATTTTTGAGGCTGTCAAAAGGAACGTCCAGCATGTTCAACAGCCTGGCAACTAGATGGAGCATGTGTATTGAGAAAATATTGAATGTTTTGTATAGGTATATGGTGGGGAAGTATCTGGTGAAGTTTCGGAAAGAGACTAGAGGTCCTTTCACTCCTTGCAGTGACAGCTGCTGGGGAAATTCTGCTGGGAAAATTCTAACTTTCCTAAGAAAGCCTAGTCCTCTGACTTAACCTCCTCATTATAACTTCCATAGCCATGTCTCACTACGTCCTGCTGCAATTTGTTCTTTCTGTGCCTCCTGTCTTAGCCTGCCCCTCATTCTCCTCTGTGAAGCTCTGCAGAGTTGACAGGTCCTGCTGCCCTGAACGTACCCATTCGCTGAAATACCTGGTCCACTCTCAGAAAACTAATGCCATTATATAGCCCCTGAAAACAGTGCTGCTTCTGTTGAATGCTTCCCTGCTCTTGGAGAAGAAACCACATTTCCCAGACTTGGCCCCACTCCAGCCTCTATATACCACTCTTGTCAACAGGCGCTGAACCCATGGGCTTGACTAGTGTCAAAGGGTCATGGCACTGTGTCTGCTGTGTTCCTGTTCCTCTGGTACCATAGAGCACTCCTGTCCTTTTTCTAACAGCAGAAGTGGGGTTGGCTAAGAAAAGACAAAGCTCTTGAGAGAAGAGGGCAGAAGGAAAGAAGGGTAAACATTTTCTCTTCTACTCACTGGTGGCAGCTAGAAGAATAGAGGAGAAGACACAGATACGTTGGAGCCACTAAGTGAAGGCATAATGACTGTGACTGTGGGGTGCCTTGGACACCAAGGTTATCCTTGACTGCAGCCTAGAGTGGTCACCATCCCAGAACATAGAAGGACTTATGTTGAATTTTCTTGAATTGAGCAATAGGCTCAATGTAATTTCAGTTAAAAAGGGTTTTACGTGATAAGCTAATTCTGAAATTTAAGTAGAAGAACAAAGGATCAATGTAGCAAAACACTTCTGAACTCGGTAAGGAGTCTCTACTTAGCAGTTTTTTTTTTTTATTATAAAGTGATAGTAATTAAGACAGCGACGTATGACAGAGCTGGGATTACAGATTAGTGATGAAAGGACAGTCTATTTAATAAATAATGTGGGACAATTTATTATCTATACAAATGATTTAGAATGATGCCCTAATTCACACCAGAAAGGGAAATATGTTCCTAACACAGAACCCTAGTTTGAAAGGAAAACATACTTCTTTTAGCAGAAAATACATAAGAACATTCTTATGACCTCAGGGTATGGAAGGATTTCTTAAATATGTCATAAACAAATCAAAAAGAAAATAATAAATTGACAAAATAAGAACTCAGACATAATAGAGCGTTTAAACAGACAAGTCACATGTTGAAATAAAATATTTGCAACACACGTAACTAACAAAAGATTAGTGTCTGGAGTATTTTAAAAAACTATCTCAAAAGAAGAAAAAGATAGTGACCTCTTTCCCCCAAAAGGGTTATAAATTCATAAGCAGGCATTTTATAGAAGAGAAAATGAAAAAGACCAGTAAACATTTTGAGAAGACGCTCCTCCTCTTAGTTAAACATATATTAAAAGCACATGGAGTTACCATTTCACACCTTCCAGACTGAAAAAATTAAAAAGTCAGACAATTCTAGTGTTACTGAGGCAGTAGAATAACTGCTGGTGGTGGCATAAATGACACAGAGCTTTGGAACACAGAATGACATTATCAAGGAGACTTAATCATGTTCATAATCTAGGATGAGCAATTCCTCTCTTAGGTGTGTGCCTTAGAGACGCTCTTCCACAGAGTACCGGCAGAAACAGGCAAGATGTAGCGTTGCTTGAATGCTCAGACAACGGGACATAACCCGCAAGTGGGCCAGAGTGCTCTTTTAAAGCGAATGCCACATTATGACACTTTCCTATTCTAAATCCTCAGTGGCTTCCTGTCACAATTAGAATAGAATGCTAACCCCCCTCATCATCTGTTGATCTCTCTGATTTCATGGGTGCCACTCTCCCCAGGTTCCTCCAAGGCTTCTTCCCTATCTTCCCTGCTGCAGGACAACCATATTTCTTCTCAGTCTTATGATGATTGGTTCTAAGTCAGTCTAAATACTACTTCCTTGGAGAGTCCTTTACTTACCACCATCTAAATTAGTTTTCTCTATCTTATTCTCGGCCCTCAGCTTTGACTTGTTTCCTGTAACACATATTAATTTTTCAATTATGTATTTATGTGCATATACATTCATTCATTGTTTTTTGCCTGTCTTCAACATTAAATAATCTTTATGAGAGCAGGGACTAAGTCTGTCTCACTCTATTGTACCCTCTGTGTCTTCTACATAGCCTGGCATAAAATAGTTACTCAATAAATTTTGTTGAATTGAGTGACTGAATAAAAACACTGTGTAAATTGTATCTGTGCCTATCTGAAGTGGCTTGTTGATTTGCAAGTACCTTTTATTAGCTCTAGTTCATGGAAAGGATAGCGTGATACTAAAACAGCCATATAAATTCTCAATATTTATTTAGAAGGTAAAGGGAAGTGTTTACCTGGTCTTATTTTTGACTCAAAGATTTAACCAATGTGTGCCTGAATGCTTCCACAAATTATTTTCAATGATTTTCTACACAATACATTAAATAGATCTTTCAACTTGACTAAAAATCCTTCAATGCCTGAACTATTTAGAGATACCTCAAGTGTTTTTAGGATGGTTCAATACACATTTTTAAAAACCACTTTTAGATGCTAACATAGAAATTTGATATTGAATACTCAAATATGCAGGTGACATAGGCTGGGGCTTTTCTTGCAAGAGGCTTGAATTTAGGTTGATACAGGTTTTATTTTACTTTTATTCTATCTGTTTATAATTATGAAAGTCAAATTTATTTTATTTCAATTATACTTTGTATATTTTGTATTTAATACTCATTTGTTTGTTGATACATTTTAATTTAATTTTTCCTTGTTAGAGCTTGAGCTCCAAAGAAGAATTTGCATGACAGTCTATTTAAGGAATGGATTCCACAGACAAAGCAATTCGAGAGTCATTAGATGCTCAGCAAAATATAAAAGTAATGTGTGAGTTTTACATTTTATTTTTTCTCTTTGTCTGTCTTTGTTTGCCTACATTTTACATTTTAAGTCACAGAACTATAGTTTGCTTAACTACTAATGCAAGTAAGATAGACTCATTTTAATAATAGAAAAATTAAGTAACTTGAAAATAGATATATTAAGAAACAATTTGCACACATTCACTTTTTTGGTTTCTAAAACTTCTTTTTAAAAGTATTTAATTTATTTTCATAAACTGACATTCTGATATTTGAATGCAATTAAATACGATGGAATTTCTTTGTTTTCTATTAAATTTTTAAAAGCTTATAATTTAAAGTACTTATTGTATAAATGATTTAAAACAATTAAAAAAACAATGATTATGTTTAACTCTTGAATTTCTGGATATAGTGCTTTAAAACATTAAAGTTTGGGTGTGGGGGTTATTCTGAGACATTTACATGAATGCTACATTAAAGTTTACATGAAAATTGGATGAAAAAACTTTCTTTTGAATATATGATTTCCACTTATTCTTAATTTCTACATTCTAAAATTTTCTAGATAATTATAATGGACAAAATGAATAAAGCATTGAAAAATAAATGTTCATTAAAAAAGTAATTATTAGAGTGGTGTTGATATGGATATGAATGTGTTGATTTGGATATTGGTGTTTACAGCTAAAGTGATTATGTTCTGAAATTGGCAGAAACTGCTATAAATCACTATGCAGTAAGTACTTGAACCGCAGCACAGTTGGTGCTATTTTAAAGTTAAATTGGAAAGGCAAAAAGAAGGCAATTATCTTAATATTTTAATAATAATTATTTTAATAACAGTTCATATAATTTTGATACCAAAGTAGATTTGGGGTTCAATGATTTGTTTTCACGTCCTATGAACCTGAGAGTAAGTCAAGAATTGAGAAATTGCATAGTGGCCAGTTATCCAGTATTAAGAAAGTACTAAAGAAGGCACTAAAAATTATTTTCCCTTAATAGTAGTAATAGTTGTATTTGCTCAGAAGATCACATCCCTTATTACATACCCTCTTCAGATCCACTGGTCAGGATGCCTAGGCTACATCTTCTCCTCCCATGGCAGATCCCTCCCTCTGGGAATGAGAAAGGAGCTCTCCAAAGGTCACCAGTTGGGTAGCTGAGGCCACCAGGGGAACAGACGGGGATGGCCAGGCCCAGGCTGTACCCACCTGAGGAACACCGAGCTGGGGCTGTCTGTGGAGCTGCGTGAGGCCTCCACGTTGGCCTTCGGTGGGCTGTCCGGAGTCTCAAACCGGAACACTGTGTCACTGGAACGCAGCCTTTTTTTCACCATTGTGCGCTTATCAATCCCCAAGTCAAGGAATAACCTTTAAAAGCTCATTTCTGAGTCTTCCAAATAATACGAAAATCTCTGCGTTTCAGCTTTGCACAGTCCTTGCATTGCAGGAAGCTCTTTCTTCACATGACTCCTAATCTAGCTGAGACTATTTTTTTTTCAAGTCAGTTAATGAGTAACCCATCAGTGTGACACAGGGTGGCTTTCATCCTACCTATATTTGCTCTAAAGGAGAAATAAACATGTTTGGGAAATTCAACTTTGAGTTCACTCAGATGAACACCACTAAATCTGAATATACTCAGAAAAGCATGGAAAAGTAAACACCTAAACAAAACAAAACAAAACAATGAGGTGCAGAGGCTGGCAGCATCTAAACATTAAAAGCAGGATGCTCTTTCTAACCACCGGAGCCTGACCACCAGGGTGAGTAATGTGGATGTGCTTTATGCCTGTACCCACACAGGAAATAACCAGCCCACTGTGCATGTTGCAGTCAATGTTTTACAGGATTCACAGGAGTTTTAAGGCTGCATTGCCTGGCCCTTGGGACACGAAGCGTTCTGGAGTTCTTATGGAAGTGATATGCACAAAGTCAAGGGAATCTCAACATTCAGGTTGCATATTTTGCTGGGTTCCAGGAGGCTGTGACTTGTCCCCAAACAACAACAACAAATACAAACAAACTAACAAATAAACAGTAGGAGGTGAGAGTTTGAGTTTGCTGCTTGCTGGTTGGGCAACCAGAGGTGATCCCAACTCTGCTCTGTTTGATATCTGTCATGCTGATTTCACAGGATTAGAATGAAATACGTAGGAGGATCTGTAATAGAGATTTGCAAGTATGTGTCATTATTGTTTCCTAAATACACGTTTTGCTAACAAATGAGTTCAGAAAATGAGCTTCTTCATGTGACAAATGTTCATGCTCAAGGAAAACATCAGTGTCCCTCTACCCTCATTACTAGCACCAGTGAAGGATTTGTTTCACAGGAGCTATGCTCTCTCTCCTTGTTCCTCTTGTCATTAGTCAGTGATATTGCAGAATGGCTGGCTTAAGAAAAGTACACAGTCTCTGATTGTGGAAGAGAGCAAAGTTTCCTGGGAAATCAAACCAAACCTTTAGCCTGGGGCTCATTAGCATTTTACTCTAACCAACTGATAACCTGGCAGGGGCAGGTCTGTGCTGCTCTATGTGCTGTTACTAACCCTAAGAACACTTTTGAAATTAGACAAAGTGGCCTTTCAGTGATATTATATTATTTTGGACAATATTCTCCTGGTGCCTAATAGGGTGACCAACTTATCCTGGTTTGTGCTGGGTTTTGTTGGTTTAAGCACTGCCTTAAATTCCAGGAAGTTTTTAGTGCTGGGCAAACTGAGGCAGGTGGTCACCCTAGTACTGCTCAGCACCCTCATGCTAAAGTTCTGATGGTACACTGCCTGCAGCTTTCCTCCTTCTCCTTCCTTGACAGACATGATCTATATTTCTCTTTCCTCTCTTATCTTTGTGCTGAAATTGTATTGAAATCTTGTTGCAGACATTAAATAAGCTGTTATACTAAAATGCTGAATTAAACCAGTCACCATCCCTCATATAATAGCAACAACCTGCATGGGAGTTTCTGTTCCTTGTAAACAACAAGCTGATGTCCCATTGAGAAAAGCAAATCATATCTTTCACTTCTATGACTCCACTCAACATTAGTGAAAGTTATGACCAGCTCACAACTTTGTGCCCTAAGGTTTTAAAAATACACTGTTTTTTTTTGTTTACAAAACGAATGTATACTAATTGCAAACATTTTGAAAATAAACAAAATATAAAGAAGAAAAAAAATCATCTGTAATCCGCAGTCCCCAGAGATAATCACAATGAATACTTTATCATCATCAAAATTATGTTTTACTCTAAAGGATTATGAAAATCATTTGGTAATTCTGCAAGTAGATCCAATATTCACTAAACATGGTCATTATTTTCAAGAGACCTTACCCTTCAAAGTGAGCGACAGACACCTCTTCTCTGTTCTCCTTCCATAGCTGGAGCACCAGGGGCCAGAATAGTGGAAACAGAATCAAAGGCATGTTTGGAGAATTTTATGAAACAGATCTCAGAAAGATTTGTTTGGGAATAAACATACCACTGGTCAAGATGTTTTTGAGATTAGTCCAGAAATTAGGTGATAGAAGACAGAGAGGATGAGGTTTTAGAACCAATGGAACCCTTAGAATGCAGGCACTTACAATACTTACTGTTATAGATCTATCACTAGAGGGGATAGGTTACCTGAATAGTTACTGGCAGAGCTAGGGTTGCCTCCTGATTCACGTTTCACTCCTGACCTAATAATCAAGATCCTCTTTACATTATGCTGCTTTGTAGAATTCCTCCCTGTTGTGACTCTTAAGAGAATGAAAACATACCAGCAACAGCCCACCTGTGTTAAATATTGTCTTTGTAACGGACAAGAGAGGGAAGAGATCCTACAACCTACATTTTCATTTTTTTTTTTTTTTGAGACGAGTCTCGCTCCGTCACCAGGCGCGCCAGGCTGGAGTGCAGTGGCGCGATCTCGGCTCACTGCAACTTCCGCCTCCCGGGTTCAAGCAATTCTCCTGCCTCAGCCTCCTGAGTAGCTGGGACCACAGGCGCGCGCCACCACACCCAGCTAATTTTTTAGTACTTTTAGTAGAGACAGGGTTTCACCATGTTGGCCAAGATGGTCTCGATCTGTTGACCTCGTGATCCGCCCGCCTCGGCCTCCCAAAGTGCTGAGATTACAGGCGTGAGCCACCGCTCGCGGCCCACTTCCATTTTCTACTGCCATTGTGTGAACTAATTACATAGATGTTTACTCTGAGGCATTAGCTGTGTTAGGTTCCCTCATTAATTCAATTATAATATTTCAAAATTTCCACAATTTTCTGAATTTCAGGAATTTCCTCCCCATGGTTTGCAATTAGATCCAGATTCAGTACATACTTTGTTTAAAAAATGAAGACTCTTTCTGTTTTAGTTTTCTAATCTGTAAAATGGGAATAACAGTACCTACTAAATAGATTTGTTAAGAAAGTACATTAACTAATATTTATAAAGAATTTAAATATTGCCTGGAACATAATAAGCATTTAGCAAATTTTATATTTATTTTCACCAAATTTATAATAAAATCATAAGGTCTTATCTAAAGTAACTATCTTTTTGGAGTTTTTAAAAAAGGTTTATTAAAATTTAATTTACATAACACAAAGTTCACTTGTTCGAAGTGTATAATTCAGTGGTTTTCGTACATTTACAGAATTGTGCAACCATCACCACCATCTAACTTTAGAACAGTTTCATCACTCAAAAGAAACCTTGTACCCAAGAGCAGTCCCTCCCCATCCTCCCTATTTTCTTCTTCCATTCTGCCCTAGGCAACCACTAACCTACTAATTTACTTTCTCTTTTTGGAGATGAGACATTTCACATCTTATCTATATATGTAGAGAAAGCACCTATTCTGGCCATTTCATATGTAAATGGGATCATACTGCCTGTGATCTTTTGTGACTGTCTTCTTTCACCTACAACGTTTTCAAAGTTCATCTCATTTTGTGACCAAAACCATTCTGTCGTATGGATATACTACATTGTATTTATCCATTATTTAGTTGATGGAGATTTGGATTGTTTCCACTTTTTGGCTGTTAAAAATAATGCTGTTATAGACATTTGTGTACAAGTTTTGGTGCAAATACATGTTTTCAGTTCTCTTGATTATATATTTAGGAGTGAAACTGCTATATTTAACTTTTTGAGGAACTACCAAACTGTTTTCTAAAATGGACGTAACATTTTACATTTCTGACCAGCAATGGATGAGAGTTCCAGTTTCTCCACATGCTTGCCAACACTTGTTTTTGTTTTTGTTTTTGATATGGCCATTCGAGTGGTGTAAGTGGTGTTGTACTGGTGGTTTTGACTTGCATTTTCCTAATGACTAATGATGCCGAGCATCTTTGGATGTCCTTATTGGCCATTTGTATATTCTCTTTGGAGAAAAATCCATTCAAATCCTTTGCCCCATTTTAAAATTGGGTTGTCTTTTTATTATTGACTTGTATGCTTTATATATTGTAGCTACAAGTTCCTTACAATATATGATTTGCAAATATAGTCTCTCATTTCATAGGATGTTGCTTGACTTTCTTCATGGTGTTCTTTGAAGCACCAAAGAAAGATTTTCATTTTGGTAGAGTCCAATTTATCAATCTTCTCTTTTATCACTTGCAATTTGGTGGTGTGCCTAAGAAATAATTGCCCAACCCAATGATTATTTACTCATATGTTTATTAAGATTTTTATAGTTTTATCCGTTATGTAAGTATAAAATCTATGATCTAATTTGAATTAATATTTGTGTATGTTGTAAGGTAGGGGTCCAACTTCCTTCTTTGAATGTTGTCCTGGCACTATTGTTGAAAATGCTATTCTTTTCCCATTGGATTATCTCACACACTTTGTTGGAAATTAATTAACCATAAATGTTAGTGTTTATTTCTTGATAACTATTTTTAACAATAATAATGGAAACTTATTCAGAATGAATTAATTTGATCATCTCTGTTCCTTTTGAAGATCTTGTGTTTTTATCCTTTTTTATGTGTGTACATGAGTTCAAGGCCAGGACTTTGGATGCTTTTCCTTAATTCTTCTTGATGATCCTGAAATCATAATTTTCTAGGTAGTTGTTTACTTCACCTGTTTGTAACTATGGCAACAACAAAGAACACTAATAATGATGATTGTCAACAAAATCTTAAGGCATTTAGAAGGCAGGTACATGAACTTAAAGACAGGTACAGTGAAAGTCTCGTATACTATTATATAATACTTCGTCTGTGTTGCTGTTGATGATACATATTTCTTCAATTTAGCATTCGTTCCGCAATGTTTTAAAGCAGCAAAGTGTAGCAAGGCCAGGCCAAATTCAGAATAGGTGACTGAAATGATGCTGCCCAATTAAAAAATAGTTTGATCTTCAGAATTGAGCTCTTAGGATCTTTTAACATGTGAGTCACGTCATAAGCATGCAATTTATAGCTGAAGAAATGCATGTGGCTAAAAACAAATGAAAAAAAGAGTCTCTACTAGTAATAAAAAAACAAAAAAAGAAGACCTAATTGGGTCACAAACTGGCAAGGAGATTTTTAAAGGTCACTACATCTGTGGTGATGGTGATAAGCTTAACATGCTGTGTGCAATGCTGGGAATGTTTCTGGGAGGTACGTATTACATTACACTCATTTTGCCGAAGAGAAACTGAGGTTTAGAGTGCCTATTGAACTGATCTCGTGTCCCACAGTTTGTGAGTGACAGTCAAACGCAGATACAGAGGCTTGCCACCTCCTCCACAGCCACAGTGAGCAATTAACCCAGACAGGAAAGACATCCTTTTGAAATTTTTGGTAAATTAGAGTTAGAATTGGACCTCTGCCCAATGCACCTGTGAAAATTCTCAGTGAGGTAGGGTTTGGTGATTAGGCTAGGCCATCATGGCAACTGCAGAGCCCTGCGCAGTTTAGCAGAGATACCGTGTTTCAGTGTTTTCTTGTTAGATTTTCAGGAATGGAAGATGAGGAAGAGAGGGAATTTATTCGTTGTGTCATTTCTATATATTTATCTGAGATACCATTTTCTGTGTTTCTTGTTAGATTTTCAAGAATGGAAGATGGGGAGCAGAGGGAATTTATTTGTTGTGCCATTTCAATATATCTGGCATTTTACATATAGAAACATATTCAATCCTCCTAATAATGCTAGGAAATAGATTTTTTTTTTTTAACCATTTGGAAATAAGAAAACTGAAACTCAAGAGAAACTGTTTCTTTTCCTAGTTGACACATTCAGTTAAATGGTAGCAGAGCTGGGATCCCAATGCAGGTCGTAGAATCCAAAGCCCGGGCTCTTTCCCTGAGAGGAAAAGAGATCCTAATCTTCTCACCCATTTATAGTTTACGTTGTTTTCAGTTCCCATCATGCCTCATACACAGTGTTTGCCTTCGCAGTGTTTATGTGTACCCTCCACATGTCTTTCTGAAGACATTCTATTTATTGCCCCAGCTCTGGGCTAAGCCTAGTAATCCTCCAATACAGTTATTTATTCTTTGAAGATAGGATTACTTGAGGAATTTTAAAGCACTTATAGTCAGCATGATAGAGTAATTTTTAAACAAATTAAATAGCTCTACATATACTTGTTAGTCTGCTATCGGTTGTACAGAATTTAAAGTAAAAAACAAAGCAAACCCCCAAATACCAAAAACCTAACCCATACTGCCTTCTTACAAGGAACTCATACAACCTAAACCAAACCCAAACCTACCTTTCTAGATTAAAAGGAACTTAAAACCGAGATGCAGAGTTGACACGGCAAGTGTGACAATGCAGGTATCTTACAATCCTAGTTTTCCTGAGTTGAAAGGGGAAATACTGAGTTCTCCCAAACACATTGAGTCTTAGATTGCAACTGTACCTTTCAAGCCACTCCGAGCATTGCTCAGTGTCCTCTCCACTTGAATTTCCCTTTTCAGCTTGAGTAACATGACAAACCTCAAACTTCCAGTTTTATGCAATACATCTATAAGCAAAATGTACTTGTTTCAGAGGTTTCTGAGGACCTTGCAGTATGTGGGATTATTCTTGCTTTTGCTCAAGCCCCTGATGACAAATAAGGAAAATGCCCCCAGTGTGCAACTAAAGACATTCTCCATGTGGATTCACTCTGTTCTTAAGATACCAAAAAGGCCTTTTCCACTGAAGCCACACTCTATTCCCCACTGGTCTTTCCAGGTCTAAGACCTGTCACTTACAATTCCAGGTCTGGATCCACGGGCTTCACTTCTCTCCACTGGAACATACTCTTCCAGGGCATGAGCTGTGCTTGGAATATTTGCTGAATGCTCCTCTTTGCTTTTAGGGCTTGCTGTCTTCTTGTCATCTTCTAGAAGCCAGCTGATCTTCAGGAAACTGGGGAGTACCAGGAAGGAACTTTGTATTTACACCAGATCTGCCCAACAACAGCTCTTTGAGCCAATTGACCTGCTCTTCCCTCTCAAGTGCTATCTTAAAAGGTTTCTCTTTCAGATTCGGCATCAGAGAGATGGGACCAGCCACATTTGAAACCCACAGGTGTGAGACAGCAAATGACCACAGAAACATTCTACGTGACTTTTAAGATAACGTTACATCTAATGATGTCTTTGCCTTAAAAGCTTCATCTTATCTTGATGTTGACTTGGAGTCACATCACTGACCCTTTACTCATGATGACATATGTCTTTCCCCAATCCTGATGCCTTTCTTCACTTGAGAAGGCAGTGATTGTGTGTTACCTCCAAGGCTCCACCATAATTCACCCTAAATTGTCCTCAGTTGTCCTACAAGTTCATGACTATTCATTGCATAAACAAACCCAACACAACTTTGGTATTCACTATTGAATAGTATGATCAATGTCTTATCACCCATGTCCACTGTGTGGACTCAATGAATATTTACTGATGTTAAACCTGCCATGCTGGAAAGCACGTTCAGAGAGAAGTTGCTCTTTTTCAGACTTCCTTCTTTTTAGCTGTTCTACCTTGTCACTAATGCAGACAGTAAAGTTACTCATTAATTAGAAGAATAATGAAATGGCATTAAAGTTTTTCTTTCTTTTTTTTAACTCTGTATCAAACAAAAATCTGATTGGCTGAACTCAAAGAATTAGTTTTAGGTACTTAATTCACTTTAAGACTATTGCAAAACAAAATGTACATTCAGAGATGATTTACTTGCATAGGAAATACTAAGGTAAAGAGTTACAAATGAGAAGGAGGAGTACAATTTGCTTGAGTTCAAGACTAGGTAATAGAACAAGAGATACTCATGCAAAAGATTTTTAGAATGCAAAGAACTTATAGTCTCTATTTTTCCTTTCCTATCCTTCCTTCCTATCCCTTCCTTCCTTCCTTCCTTCCTTTTTCTTTCTTTCTTTCTTTCTCTCCCTCCCCACCTCCCTCCCTCTCCTCTCCCCGCTCTCCCTCCCTCCCTTCCTTCCTTGCTTGCTTGCTTGCTTGTTTTTTGAGACAGAGTCTTGCTTTTTTGCCCAGCTGGAGTGCAGTGGCACAATCTTGGCTCACTGCAACCTCCACCTCCCAGGTTCAAGCAATTCTCCTGCCTCAGTCTCCTGAGTAGCTAGGATTACAGGCATGCACCACCACTCCTGGCTAATTTTTGTATTTTTAGTAGAGATGGGGTTTTGTCATGTTGGCCAGGCTGGTCTCGAACTCCTGACCTCAAGTGGTCTGCCCGCCTAAGCCTCCCAAAGTGCTGAGATTACAGGTGTGAACCATTGCACCTGGCTCCTTTCCTATCCTTTCAATCAAAATTTGCCCTCAGGTTGTGGTAGATTGAATGCATTGATACTCCCAGCTACATTAATGGCCTCTATATATCCATAGCCTTTGCTTTATAGCTTTGTAGTTTTGCCCACTCTAAGTTGGGCTGGTCTTGTTACTTGCTTTGGCTAACAAAATGTGGCAGAAGTGATGCAGTGACAGTTCTGAGTCTAGACCTCAAGAAGCCTCGTGGGTTTCTACTCTTCTGACTTCTCTGTGGTTACCATGACTACATGACTGAATTAGAGGCAACCTCCACATGAGATCACATGGCACAGAGCTGAGTCATTCCGGCTGTCAAAGACCACCCAGCTCCCCAGTGACCCGGCAAGTCACCACAGACACAAGAGTGAGCTCAGCCAAAATCTAACTGATCTAGATCAGCAGAACTACCTGACAACCTGTAGACTTGTGAAAAATAATAAATAGTTGTTTCAAACTGAGGTTTTGAGATGGATTTTTACACAGCAATAGCTAACTGCTTCAGATCCTATATCCAAGTCACTAGTATAGTAAGATGATAATAGCTGCAGGGTCAATTACATTTTAATTGTTGCCAACTGCTTGAGCTGAATGAGGATAATTTTGAGAGGGTCTTCAGGTTCAGTAGGTCAGCAGGAGGAACTTAGGCAATACAGTGGATCTTCCTGATCAAAGCTTGATAAGCTTTAGAGGCCCGCTATCATGAGAAATAGGAACGGCAGCTTTAGGGTAGGGTAGATGTAGATGATATCTATTGCAGATCTAAAGAGTGTATTTCTTAATCCTACAGACTGTTGCCACCACAATCCCACTTCACCTCCCATTTCCCCTTCCATACTTCCACTTCCCTCCATGGTCACCAGGCAAAGCTTGGAGTAGTACTCACCACCCAGCTCCTCTCAGGTCTACTGGAAGCCCTTCTTCTCGCCCTTCTGATGACTGCACTCCAGGTTTTTTCATTGAAGGGGTAATACACCTTTCGTGTGAGACACACCTGGCTTCCAATCCTGCCTTTTGCCTAACATGTTGAGGGCGCTTGGACGTGCTAAGCGTTTCGTGTCTGTGTAGTCCAGTTTTCTTCTCTGCGAAATGGGGATGAGAAAAGGCACTTGGCAAAGCTCTGTTTTTAATCTTTCCTGCTTAACCCTTCGAAGATACTTTCTGCTGATTTAGAAACTTTGCATTACAGGTCAAAGGTTTAATAAGTATCAATTTCCATTTTACTGCCTTTCTTGATAACAGCCAGATAAATGAAAGTTCAGAGATTTTATATCAGGTGGATGTATCCAAGGTCACACATATTATTGGAGATGAGGCCATAAATACAGTAATGGTTTGATTATTCAATTTGTGCCTTTTTTTAAAAAAAGGAAAAAATCTATCTCCTGCTCCATATTATGAATATGTAACAAAATCATTCTTACTTAGGCAAGTCTTTATAAACCACAGGGTTCTATTTCAGACAGAGGCACTTGACTACTTTCTCTAGGCATCTTATCTACCTAAAAGCCCTGTATGGACGTCTCATAAACTCAGCTTTTAGGGAAAGAGCAGAAGTAGGCTACTGAGAAGGAAAGGCTGATGGGAAAGTTGGGGTAATGTTAGTAATAATAAGTCACATAATAGTGACGGAATGTTCTAGAAAACAGAGATCCATGGTTGGTGTCAGAACACTTTACTAGTTGTGGAAATTTACACTTAACTCCTTTGGCCTCAGTTTTCTTATTTGTAAAGTCGGGGCTTGGGGTAAGTGAATGCTTTCCTAAATTGTGGTCTGTGGACAATTTCTCTAGCCCGTGTGGAAGTTGGGAAATATTGCACACAATTTCTGTCCCTTAGAGGTCTCTGTGAAGGTCTGCATTCAAGAAATCGATTCAGCTTTATCAACCTAATAAAGATCATGGAAAACTGTTAACCTCCTATAGGAAGAATCTCCTTTTGGAAATGCAGAGGCAGATAATTCTTAACGACTTTCTCTGGCTGGAAAGACATCTGAGCAAATAGAGAAATTTTAGTTTTATTGCAATTTACTGCAGAGTCCACTTTTACCAAGGAAGGAAATAGGGGAAGAAAAGGTAATATTTTATTGATTGCCTACTCTGCCAGGCAATGTCTTAGATATTTTATACGTATCTCTTATTTACTCCTTGCAATAACTATATGAAGTATTATTATTCTCACCTTACCAATATTGATTTTAACACATCACTTAAACAAAAATAACCATTGACCCAGCTACTTGGGAGGCTGAGGTGGAAGGATCACTTGAGTCCAGGAGTTCAAGGCTGCCGTGAGCTATGATCGCACCGTTGCACTCCAGGCTGGGCAACAGAGTGAGCACTTTCTTAAATAAATAAATAAGAAAAATCACTGAAGCCTTGTTGAGAGAGTAACAATGAGACATCAATGTAGAGTAAGTGGGATCAGTCCTAGATACTCCTCTCTCTCCATATTCTCTCAGTGATGTATTCATCCTATAGCTTTAAATGCTTTTTATATGCTAATGATGCCCAAGTCTTATAATTCCCTTTTTACTTCTCCTTATTAAATAAACATCTCAAACTTATGTGACCAAAGTAGAATTTTATTCACAGCTCTCCTCCAGAATTGTTTTTGTCCCATGTTACCCTTCTGATACGGTTTGGCTGTGTCTCCACCCAAATCTCGCATTGAATTGTAATAATCCCCACGTGTCAAAAGCAGGGCCAGGTGGAGATAATGGAATCTTGACGGCAGGTTCTCTCATGCTGTTCTCGTGGTAGTGAGTAAGTCTCAGGAGAGCTGATGGTTTTATAAACGGGAGTTCCCATGCACGCGCTGTCTCGCCTGCCACTATGTAAGACTACTTAGTTCTTCATTCGCCTTCCACCATGATTGTGAGGCCTCCCCAGCCATGTGGAACTGTGAGTCCATTAAAACTTTCCTTTATAAATTACCCACTCTCGGGTATGTCTTTATTAGCAGTCTAAGAACAGACTGATATACCTTCTCAGTAAAGGGCTTCTTCATCCACCTGGTTGATCAAACAGCAATTTAGGTGTTGTTGATTTCTCGCATGCTTTGTTCCCCACATGCAGTTCATCAAGAAATCTTATCAGCTATGCCTTCAGAACACATCCAGCATTTTACTGCTTCTCACCACTGGTATTCATATTACTAGTCCAAGCTGCCATCTGTTATCTAGACCATTGCAGCAGTATTCCAATTGCTCTCTCTTTCCACTTGTGTCAACTCTATACTCAGGAGCCAGGATGATCTTTAAAAAAAATTTAAAAAGCAAAAGTAAGAAAAAGAAAAAAACTATGTCACTCTTCCCTTTAAAACCTCCTCATTTTCTATTTCACTAAATTGCAACCTCTGGCCCTGCTCAGGTCTTTGCCCACATCGCCAACCTCATTTAGCTCCTTACATTGGCTTTCTTCCTAATCTGCAACATACCAGGCTTGTTTCTACCCCTGGATCTTTGCACCTGCTCTGCCCTCTGACTATATAGCTTGAGTTCTGGCTTTTCTTGTCATCATTCAATTTCAACTCAAATGTCACCTTCTCAGGGAGCCTCCCCTGACTACAATGTCAAAAATAATCCCACCTTTGTGCAGAAACTATTACGTCTCTCTGCTTTCTTATGTAAGAGTTATCACTCTATCCTTTTTTTCCTGTACATTTCTCACAGCTAGAATGCAAATTCATGAGAGCTCATTTTCTTTTTTTTTGCTTTGTTCAATCCAGTATCCCTACAGCAGTGTGTGTCACAGTGCCTGGTACATATAGTTTTTCAATAGATACTTGTAGGATTGCTATGGTTTGAATGTTTTTCCTTTAAAATTCAGGGGCTGCCAATGTGATAATAACAGGTGAAGCCTTTAAGAGTTGATTAGGCCACGAGGGCTTCTCCTGCATTACTGTCATTAAGGTCCTTATAAAAGAGGCTTGATGAACCATTTAGTTAGCTTGCCCCTCTTCCTCCTTCCGTGTGAGGATTCGGCTAAAAAGCCCACATCAGATGCCAGCGCCCTGGTCTTTCCCAGCCTCCAGAATGGTAAGAAAATTCATTTTTGTTTTTTCATGAATTACCCAGTCTCAGGTACTTTGTTATAGCAGCACAAAGAGACTAAGACAAGGATTAATGTTATTTGTCTTGCTTGGCTTTTTAGCACTTTCTATTCAATACACATTTAAAAATAAACATACATGAGGATAAACACAATGCCTTGGAGCAGATTTCAAACACATAAACTCTTCAGAAAAACTTTGACATGAGATTATCATCTGCACAGGATTTTTTAATATGCGAAAATCTTAACAGGATGAAGAAAGGATAAAACAGTTAAATTGTCAAATACTTCACCATTAAGGCAGTGTAGTTTAAGAGTAAACTGATACTATTTAATAATGTGATTTATTTTACTGATATAACATGCCAAATAGTTTTGGTACATTCTTGAAGTCATGGTTTCTGGGAAAGGACAGGAATCAAAACCACAAATGGCTAAAAACGGCTTTTAGGAACTGGTCACCCTATTCTTTCTTATCCAATCACTCATTGCCAATAAGGCCACCACTTACAGTGGACTTTCTCTTCTAAATATCTGCATGGGGAAAGGAAAAGTCTAAGGGAGAGTACTGACACAACCTCCTAGGATCCCTTCAGAACAAGCCTGTCTGCTATAACCAAAATCCAAGGAGAAGCTGTTAAAGTGACACCAGACAAAGATATCTATTTTGGTGTGATGTAAGCCTTTCCTAGAAGTTGGAGAGAGGTGGAAGGGAAAGTGGGTAAGAAGGAAAATGAACACACAGTATACTCATAAGGAAATAGATATTGTATCAGAATGTTCCATCTTTACATTGCTGGCACCATCTAGTGGATAATGAATCCGAATTTAGAGACCAGTCACTTTCTTAAATGGTGGTTCTCAAACTTTCTTAGTATGCTTCAGAATCTCACAGAACTTGTACAAATACCCCACACCTATACATTCTGATTCTATAGGCTTGGTGTGAGACTTGGGCATCGGAGTGGTTTTTTTCTTAACAAGCTTCCCAGGTGATTCTGTTTTAGCTGATTTTGAAACTCAAAACTCTTTAGAAGTTAGCCTTTTACTCCCGCACAGTAATGGGGGAGAAGCCCTCGTGGCCTAATCAACTCTTAAAGGCTTCACCTGTTATTACATTGGCAGCCCCTAAATTTTAAAGGAAAAACATTCAAACCATAGCAATCCTACAAGTATCTATTGAAAAACTATATGTACCAGGCACTGTGACACACACTGCTGTAGGGATACTGGATTGAACAAAGCAAAAAAAAAAGAAAATGAGCTCTCATGAATTTGCATTCTAGCTGTGAGAAATGTACAGGAAAAAAAGGATAGAGTGATAACTCTTACATAAGAAAGCAGAGAGATGTAATAGTTTCTGCAAAAACTGGGATTATTTTTGACATTGTAGTCAGGGGAGGCTGATATTCCCTCTTTTTCCCCCTGGTAAAAATGTTTATACAGTATATTTATATTGTAAAATCAAAGTGAACTGTGAGCAACACTAATTTGAAGTTTCTCTAAGAATTAAGTGACTTAAGTCAAAATGATGTGTATGAGTGTGAACCAGGGGGTGGAGGGGTATAGCCCCAAACTCATGATGCAAATCGGTGCTCAAATCAGCCAGTAATCCAACTCAACGTGACCAGCGTCATTTGCAATCTGCCTAATTTCAGGTGTCGTCTTCCAATTGCTCATTATCTTCTATCCATTGACTTTAACAACTTAAACTTGTCATTTTGAACGCATGCAGGAGTTACTTCATGATTTAAAAGTCGCAAAGAATTCTTATTTGTCATTCATCTTAAAGGGTTGCAATTTAGTGAAATAGAAAATTAGGAGGTTTTGAAGGGAAGAGTAACTATAGTATAATTATCAAAATTAGAAAACTAACATTGATACAATGCTACGACTTCATCCATAGACCTTGTTCAACATTTTCAGCTGTCTCTTTCTAGGCTGCAATTCAACCCAGGGGCCATGTTGTATTTTATGCTGTGACTATAATGTTTCCTTAGTCTCTCCAATCAAACAGTTCCTTGGTCTTTTTTTTTTTTTTCCTGTCAATAAATTTGAGGAGTACTGGACATTCAGTTTTTTAGAATATTCTTCAATTTGGGTTTTCTAATGTTTCTTCCTGATTAAATTCAGGTTTTGTGTCTTTGGTAAGATCACCACAATGATAATTCTTGTTCTTCTCAGTGCATCAAATCAAGAAGCACATGTCAATTTCTTATTGATTTAAATTTTGATCACTTGGGGTTATAGAGGCTCCTTGGGTTGTTCTCGTACAAAACAATCCTATATCAGGTGGTTTTAGAGGAGATGTTTGATTGTCTTGAGGTAAGTTTTTCCTGGGAAGACACAGTCCACAGATAAATTTAACTGGGATAACATTGTTTGAAAAAATGATTTATGGAGATCCAGGGTTTGCATAAACACCTTAGGAGCTCCAGGATGCCTGGGCACTTCCTAGGAGACCTTTTATATCAGACTTTCTGTGGCTTCCTAAGGAAATGGATCTTGATGTATGACCTTAGACAGGGAGCAGCAGGTACAGCTGGCACATGGATTCACAAATGCTTGACTGGCCCTCTGATTTCAGCTGTGATTATATTGGACAATTTTCTGCAGGCTTCCACTTATTTCTAGCTGATGCTGTCTCACTTCCAGTGCTTCATCTAATACCTCAAGTGTTTCTTTGGTGCTGTAAGGGACTTTCTGGGCCATGGCACATGCCCAGAGGTATGAGTGTCTGGGAACAACTCTTGATCAGTGGAGTGTGGGGACCAACAGTTAAATACTCCCCTACTTCTCCTAAGTCAAGCAGAGCCTAATTACCTAGGTTATGTATACTAGGCTCAGGGTTTTATCCCATGGACAGAAGTGTGCTTGAGCGGAAGAGTGGTGGCAGGGAGAATGTTATTTGGGATCCTAGTCACTTGAGTGACATGGAAGTTAGGTTGATGTGGGAAGCAAATAGGGGCAGGAACAGATAACCAGGAGTCAACTACAGTTGTTTTGATTAGAAATAAATTGGGCCCAAACCTGGTAGAAAGGAGCTATAGAAATTTAAAGATGGAGACCTGATAGTGTAACCAGGTGACAGGAGCAGGGCTGTGGAGGTGTCTCAAAGATGCTTACTGTTCCCTGATGGCATGTGTTTTCCCAGGTCCTTGGATCTCATTCACCCAAGAATGGGGAGAGGGCCTTAGTGGTGAGGTGAGCTCATTCAAATAAATATTGGACCCAAAGAGCTTTGCAGAAAAGTGATTTATTATGCAAAGAGAAAGAAAGAAATAGAGAGAGCACCAGCTCCCATGCTGTGGTGGGAGGGAATCCAGAGATGAAGTCAGCACAGGTAAAGAGAGCAAGCGAGGGCTCCCACCCTGCTGTGGGAGGGGATCCCAGAGAGGGAAATCCCTGTAGGTAACGGAGTAGGGGGAATTTAACCCTGGAGTTACTCCTGTTCCATTCAAGTTCTTGTCCAGTGAAAGGAGCTTTTCCAAACTTCCTCTGGAGTGATTGATCTTCAACTCAGATATAGGATTGGTTGCTTGGCCGGCAATCAAAGTCTCCTCCCTTGGAGTTTTTGGGTGGCCTTCTTAACAAAGGACTCTCACCTGGGCTGTCTACCTAGCCCGTGTGGGAAAGTTAGATGAAGAACTCTTAAGCTCTGAATGGGGAAGTAGATGGAGGCATGGCACTGGGAAGTTCTTGCCTTTGACACCACTCCCCTTGTGGACCTGGGAGGAGAAGTTAACATAGTCCCTCAATTGTAAAACCCCGAACTATACTAGTACAATTCCCTTACTGAGTTGGTGTGTTTGGTAGCCAATGAAATGGACTCTGTCTGGGTTATCTCTTGCTGTATAACAAACCTCTCCCAAAGTTTGTGGCTTCAACTGACAATTTGTTCAGAAAGTTGGGCAGGGCTCAGTTAGGCAATGATGTTGCTGCTCTTACTGGTATATTCAAATAACTGTTATTGGAAGGTTGTGCTATGGTCTATGTCCCCCAAATTTCATGTGCTAGAAACTTAACCCCCAATGCAACAGTGCTGGGAAGGGGGGCCTTTTGGGATGTGTTTGGCACAGCCCTGATGAGTTAATGCTGTTATAGAAAGAGCTTGTGGGAGTAGATTTGTTCTTTGCCCTCACGCTAAGGGAGGACACAGCACTTCTTCCCTCTGGGGATGCAGCATTCAAAGCACCATCTTGGAAGCAGTGAGCAGCCCTCATCCGATGCTGGCCCCTGGATCTTGGTCTTCCCAGCCTCCAGAATTGAGCCGCTTCTGTTCTTGGTACTCTGTCTGTAATGTGTGACAGCAGCACAAACGGACTAAGACAGGTTGGCTGGGGTCTTCAAAGTGTGTTCCACCTGGTCTCTCCCTGCAGTGGCCTCAGGTCCACAGGGCAAGAGCAAAGTTGCAAGCTTCTTGAAGCCCCAGCTCAGAAGTCACACGACATCACTGCTGACTTATTCCATCGGTCCAAACAATCATGAGGCCAGCTCCTATTTATATGGTGGGGAAATACTCTATCTCTTGATAGGATGAGCTAATATTTATGACCACTTTAAATTTATTACTGTGTATCTTGGTAGCTGATGAAATGAACTTTTGCAATCCTCTTATCTGGGTTTGGATTTATAACTAGAATTCAAGTAGCTAGGTGCTGACAAACTACTCCTTCCTCTTACTAATACCCTGGTAAATATTCCAACAACCCTACTCTTGTTCCTGTTAAACATTTAAAGCCAGGACATTTGAACCCCATCATAGGCTTTAATCTCCCATAAGTAGAAGAATGTAGGGGAATGCTTGGATTCTTAGAATATTTTACAGAGCCACTGAAACTAATATCTTTAAAAAAAAAAAAAACCTACTGAATGTACTTCAAATGAGTTGCTTTATAAAACTAAAGTGGTTTTTTTTTTTTTTTTTTTTGTGAATCTGGGCTTTTTTTTTTTTCCAGGAAGAAAGAAAAGAAAGGCAATTATATTTTCAGAATATGTCATCAGTGTTTATGGGACAGTTTTGATAATTGCTTTAATAAACATCTTCATAACAGAATAAAAACTTAAGTGCTAGTATTATGAAATATTGGTAAAAATATTAGTGCCTTAAATATCAGCTAGTAACAATAGTTTAGTAACTTAGAAAGTTTCATAAAGTGGCAGCTCCCTGAAGTATCAAACTTACAAAGCATCAAACTTAAAGTGATACCATCCTTAAGATATTCCCTGCATATTTGGGATGTTACCCTCAATCTGGAGGGCTTTTGATAGTATTAATACAAGAAATCATGTTTTAAAGAGGCAGCAACAGAATGTTAATGTCCTTTCCCATGAAGGATGGTTTGGTCGTGAATATGCAACGTGTGGAAAGCTGTGGCAAAACCTGAAACCTAAGTGGGGCACTGCCTTCAGAACACTTAGGGCTCTAAAGTCTGAATTAGAGGCCAAAAAATAAATAAATAAATAAATAAAGTTTTACTGAGGAGATGAGAACAAAGACTGCCTAAGTCAAAACCTTCTTGGAAGGCTGTCTTATTTTCCTTTGAGCCAAGATCCCTGATCAGTTCTGGGTATTTCTAAGACAGCCTTTCTGATTTATCCCAGAGTTCTTTTTAGTTTTGTTTTTGATAAATAATAATTGTACATATTTATGGGGGACACTGTGACGTTTTGATACGCTTATGTATTGTAGAATGATCAAATCAGGCAAATTAACATATCCATAGAACTTTTTACCATTCTACTTCTCTCCTGAAACAGCTGCTGCTTAGCAGTTGACTTCAGGCTGTGTCGAGAGGTGGTCTTATTTACTTTTTGCTCTTTTGATTAAAGCTTTTATATTCTAACACTGAGATCCATGTATCTCAAAGCATTTTCCTCAGAACACTTGTTTGCTTAGATGCTCTTGAAACAAAAATTCTATATAGCCATGACAATGCACAAATCATTGACACATGCAAAAACAAAGATGGCTGTCACGCATATGATGTATGGAAAAGAAATTGGATATGAGAGTACATACTTTATGTAAAGCTCAAAACGGGCAAGACTAATCTATAGTTAAAGCAGGAAAGAGGTTGTTTTGGGTGAGGGGTAAGCTGGGGAGCAAGCACAAATGGGGCTTTTGTGTGCTGATTATGGTCTGAGTACTGGTTGCTTTGGCAGGCTTGCTTTGGGAAAGTTTATTGAGCTGTACACTGATTTGTGCACTTCTCTACTTTGTTACAGCTCATTAAGGAGTAGGACAATACAGAACAAATGGCTCTTATTGACTTTCAAGTGAAATCTGAGATTGGGTATCTCTAGAGGTTTGTTAAGGAAAAAACTGTTAGGCTGGCAACATTTTTTCCACATTCACTTTATCGCAGTGTTGATTTTTGGGTTTCAGTCTCCATATAAACCAATAAGGGGTCAAACATCCAACAGATGAGTGGCAATCGGCAACAGAGCAAAAGCAGCAAAGCAAAACAAAACACCATCAACATTGCAGTGCTATAGGATTGCATTTGCTTGAAAAAAGAATCGTGCTCCACTAAGCCAGAAAATGCTGCCAGTATAAGGTGTTGTTCCCAAGAAGACTTATGAGGAAAGTGAGAGCTAAACATTGATATCACTGAAGCCAATGTTATCTAGACATGTTCTTTATTTTCCCTTGGAAATACCATCTAGGATTATGTCACGAGGTATCTCTTGGAGAAAAGTTTTCAGCAGAAAAGTTGTATATTTCTTAGAAGAGGGTGGGAAAATAGAAGTCATATAGTATGGAAGTAAAAAAATTAATATTTCATATTTGCCAAAATTCACATTAGAATGTTATATGTTGTTGGCCTTGAAATTGCCAATAGATTTGTCTTTGCCCAGGAGGCTGCATTGGGCAGACTTTTTATTATCTTCCATACAGCACTGACTATTATCACAGTTGGTGTCTCTGCCAGGAGGTTTGTAGCCTGTAATAGAAGGTAGGACATGATTCCTGAAATCCTCATTCCCTTCTATCAGTAGAAAGGGTTGAAATGGTGTCAGTGATGCTATCCTTAAGATATTCCCTGTATATTTGATGTTACCCTCAATCTGGAAGTTAGAGGAGGAAAGATTAGCATTTTCAACTTCTGCTGACTCATCAGAGACACAGTTGTAATGGGTGAAAATGGAGCTCTTCCTTGGGACACAAAATTTAAGCTGACCTAAATACCTTATTATCTTGTTGTTAATCTGGTCCATGGGCTGAGAGAGTGAACTCGCCTTAGCATTTATTGAGTGCTAGTCACCATGTAAAACACTAGGGATGAAAAGGTGGGGGTCTCACAGAATTGTGGGAGGGACAAATAGGCATTCAAAATTATAATAAGTGGTGTCATTGCGTAGAAATTTAGAAATGGTTTTACACACAGAGAAAGCAACTGGACTGGCAGGGAAGCCTACAGAGAAGAAAATCTTAAAAGCTGAGTGAGAATTTGTCAGACAATGCAGGGGAGGACATTACAGGAAGAATGAAAAGCAAGGGGAGAGGCATGGAGCTGAGATTTCCATGGAGGGGACAGAAAGTGGTGAGGAGTGTGGGATATTAAGAGTCAGAGAAGATGGGGAGGCTGGGCCAGGAGCAGTGGTGGCTCACTCCTGTAATCCCAGCACTTTGGGAGGCTGAGGCAGGCAGATGGCTTGAGGCCAGGAGTTGGAGGCCAGCCTGGGCAACATGGAAAACCCCATCTCTACTAATAATACAAAGGTTAGTTGGGCATGGTGGCCTGTGGCTGTAGTTCCAGCTACTTGGGAGGCTGAAGCAGGAAAATCACTTGAGTCTGGGAGGTCGAGGCTGCAGTGAGCTGAGATTATATTACTATATTTCAGCCTGACTGACAGAGTGAGACCTTGTCATAATCCAGGCTAGAGCCAGATTTTGGAGGATGTTGAATGCCCTGGGAAGGATTTTGGATTTTAACCTAAAGAGCAGTGGAAGAATTGTGAAAGGGCGAAGCGTGATCCTCCCTGTGTTTTAGAAAGGTAAGATCAACTGTTTGGATAATGGCTCATAGAGGGAAAAGCAGATAAGGAGACTGGTTAGGGAATTACTGGAACAATCAAGAACACCCCAAAAGAGACTAAAGATGAACAACTTGAAAGGCAGAATCTATCTTGGATCTAAATGCTATTGCAGCCATATAATTGGTTAGTATAAAAGAATGAAAACAATGTTGACCTATTTTAATGATGCAAGCTTTCCAAAATGTTGAATAAGTTTACAAAAACATGAGCAATAATCTAAACCTGTATCTACAAATAAAAAACTGAGAATATAGTATACTAAAATGTTAAGAGTGATATTTATTTGCTAATAGACTTTTGGGTAATTTTTGGAGAAAAGCAACTCACATGTACAGTTAAGAATATAGGGCCGGGCGCAGTGGCTCACGTTTGTAATCTCAGCACTTTGGGGAGTTGAGGTGGGTGGATCGTTTGAGACCAGCCTGGCCAACGTGGCAAAAACCCCATCTCTACTAGGAATACAAAAACTAGGTGCAGTGGCACGTATCTGTAGTCCAAGCTACTTGGGAGGCTGAGGCACAAGCATCGGCTGAGCCTGGGAGGTGGAGGTTGCAGTGAGCAGAGATCATGCCACTGCACTCCAGCGTGGTGACACAGTAGACTGTGTCTCAAAAAAAAAAAAAAAATGTAGTAAGGGCTTAGAAAAAGTCTTTTATATTGAGCAAATAGTCTGGGACTTCAAGGTAATTGGGATATGCAGAATCAAGAGGAGTATGAGAAGAATCAAAAGATAAATGGAAAATAAAAATATAATGTAGAAATGGGACTACTGAACTGAGAAGAGTTGGCTGGGGAACAATTTTAAGGGTATTTTAAGACTTAAGGATGTTTTAAAACTTATCTTTGGATTCCTTCAAGTTGATCCCATTGTCAGAGTCTAAGAATGTGCTCCATGAAGGTGGCAGAGGCTTACATGATCTATTAAGGACCTTCCCAACTATACAATTTCTTGTATGATCTAGTTTCATTGAATCAACATATGAAGGGAACCACGTCTTATATTATCTCTTGCAGCATTTCAAGTATTTTTAAAAAAATATTTAAACATTTTCTTAATATATACTTAAAGTATTTCATTCCAATTTTATAAAACAACACTGGCCAGATACGTAAGATTGAGCTGATACTGTTGGGTAATGCAATTTACATGTAACTGTGTGGGACCAAACTGACTTTACCAATTCAGAATAAAACACTATAGAAGGGTTGGGGGTTGAAGAGATAGCCAAGGAAAGGAAGAGTTTGGGATTGAAAGAGAAAAAGAATGACTACGGACAATTTGTAGGAAGATAATTGCATTTATGATGAAAGATCAGTAGTTGTGCTGGTATCTGTTTCATTATTATGAGAAAATGAGTTTCATATCAAAGAGGGAATCAATATTAACAGCTGATCTTGTGGGTTCGTAATATGTGCTTTTGGGGAACCACCTCTTGTAAGCACCCATCCTTCTGGGTCCTAGGTAAACATGTCTTGTCCTTTTCCTCTTTTGACCCTAGGCTCTGGCTGCCTGGTTTGTATGTTGATTTCCATCACTCATTCTGTCATCTGTACTTTTCTTTGGTTACTTCTCTTTGCTTCTGTTTCTTCATTTTTAAAGGGTTAGGATTAGCCTAGGTCATTTAAATATGTCTGTGTATTAAAGTCATGGTCCCCTTTAAGAAGATACGTTTAGAGTTTTTCTGGGGAAGTTGTGGTAGAAGGGGAGGGTTCCCTCTGGCTCTTGTCACTCCCTAAAGGGGTTCCATGGAGCGAGGCTTGAAAACGACTCAACTTGAACCTGTGCTTGCCAGAGCCAAGAGATTAGTGTAGCCTGGAGTATCGTTAGGACAATGAAGACCCTTGGGAAGATATTTTGCTTTCTCACACATTGTTTCCTTAAAAAAAAAATTGTGTCGCTGTGGTCATCTGGTAGTGGCACCCAGGATCAATTCCTATGATAGAGAAAATGAACTATAGCTATCATAAGCAAGAAAACTTTTTTTCTTATCGGCCACGTGGTCTGATAAGAAGTGGTCTTCTGAAAATCTCTCAGGAGTGGCAAACCTCATTTCCTCCTCACTGTTCTGTAAAGATGCAGTGAAGACCTCTGACTGAGGCGTCCACCACTTTGAGGCTCCAGGAGGAAAGAGGGAACTAGTGTCTGTCCTAACGCGGTGTCTTCCCTTGTACTTAACTTAGCAGACGTTCAAGCTCTTCTGGACCTTGATATTTGAGTATCTCTTTGTCCAGCAGAATAATCTTAGCCATTGCCATCCAAGGGCTTGAGTAAATAAGAGTTATTACATCTTTTGTTGAAAGTATTTCCTGCTGCCATTTTGGTCTTCCCATCTAAACACATTGTATGAAAGAACTGTCGAATGATCTCATCTTTTAAGGGAAGAAAAATCATCTGACCGTTTTGTTGCTGTCTTAATGCAAGTCATTTCCAGTGGATAACCCCTCCTCGACCTGGCAAAGCTGGCCATCACAGACTGCGGAGAGCTTGGAGGAGCACGCTGAAAGATTGATTCAAGGCAGCAGAAACCTCTTTGATTCAAGGCAGCAGAAACCTCTTATCTATGACCTACTGACCTTTCTCGGGATTCACTCAAAAGCTGTATCTGGGACCTCTATTCTGTGGATTTTGAACTAATGTATCTTCATTAGGACTTAGAAGTAATTTTTTCAAAGCTCTAAGAAGAAAGCACTTTGTTTTGAACACGGTGGATTTGATCTTTATAGAGAGAGGTGAACAGTTAACTGTTTTTTCAGCAAACGCTGAAGATGATGAATGAAATGCCTAGGGCTAAGAAGGCCTCTTTACAACAGGGAGTTATCTCTGGAAGGATTTTAAATCATTCACACATAGTTACCAGGCTAGAATCACTTAGTTAGCTCAGATTGGTGACTTTTTCATAGGCAGTTTCACAAAAACCAAAACAACAAATCAGCAAAAACTTAACATTGTATCTTGCAAACCTGAGTCAATATCCAGAATATCAAAGGAGCAGATCTTGCAAATTATAATTGTTTAGGGTCTTTGTCAAAAGGGTAAGCTCCCTGATAAGCCTGACAGACTTCTTTTTTGAGACAGCCTTGCTCTGTCACCCAGGCTGGAGTGCAATAGGACGATCTCGGCTCAGTACAACCTCCACCTCGGGAGTTCAAGCAATTCTCCTACTTCAGCCTCCTGAGTAGCTGGGACTACAGGCACGTACCACAATGCTTCGATAGTTTTTGGGTATTTTTAATGGAGATGGGGTTTCACCGTATTGGCCAGGCTGGTCTGGAACTCCTGACTTCAGGCGATCTGCCTACCTTGGCCTCCCAAAGTGCTGGGATTACAGGTGTGAGTCACCATGCCTGACCCTGACAAACTCTTTATAAAATATGAGGCTTGCCCTCTGGAAATACGCCATCAAGTAAGGCATACACAATTACTTGATATTTTTCCCTCTACATGAGTCTTTAGATTTAGACACTCTTGAGGGAAAGCATATATGGGCATTGCCATCTAATGAGAGTGTGTATTTATGTTAAATCTTCTTAAATGAAGTCTTACTTACCTACAGAAATAGGTTTGCCTGGGGTTGTTATATAGAATTTGAGGCATATTACTATTTTGATTAATTACAAAGGTTTACATTTGCCCCATTTTTGTTTCTATAGCATTTTGCTATTCTAGCCATGAGTGACCCCATCCTTACTAAAAATACCAAAAAATTAGCCAGGCATGGTGGTAGACACCTGTATTCTTAGCTACTCATGAGGCTGAGGTAGGAGAATCGCTTGAACCTGCAAGGTGGAGGTTGTAGTGAGCCTAGATCATGCCACTGCACTCCAGCCTGGGTGACAGGTCTCTGGTCAAACATAAAACACACAGTTATGCACAAAACTACATGAGTATATGATATTCTTATAGAGTAGGATGAGAAAACATGACTCGCTTTAGAATGGTCTGCTTTATGACTTGAGTTCATGGATTCCTAACAAATGGGCTATATTTGTGTCACATGCTTCTCCATGTGCTTGATATACATTGTCATTTATTCCCTTAAACAACCCTTGTGTGATAGGTATTATTATGACTCCCTCCTACAGGTGAGGAAACTAAGGCACAGAGAACACAAATAATTTGTGGAAGATCACCCTGTGTTAGTAAGGAGCAGAGCTGGCATTCAAACCCAGCCCCCAGAGTGCAGAGCCCATGTTCCTGATGGCATGTTCTGCTGCCAGCATCACAAGGAAAAGATAGGGTGGTTGTATTTGTGTTTGTCTATTACAGCATGGTTGGAAGGAGAAAAGAGGTACAAACATGTCCTATATAGAGCATAGTGTTAGCCCTGGGATATAATTTATGTGGGAAAATGCCATACGTACCAGTGCAACTTAAAGACAAATATGTGCTAAGTAAACATTGATTACGCTACAGCGTAATTTAGAATCATTGAAAATTAAAGATTTGAGAGTTGAATAAAAGTGAGCTAAAAGGTACAAAAAGATCTGGGGAAAAAAGGGTAAGGGAAATAATAACTAGTTACAGAATGTATGAAATCATTTTTCCCTTCTTGGGCAGAGACTTTCACTTACCGAATTTATTAGACTTGGATAGAATACTCAGCGTTTGGTTTGGGGAAAGTGTTTGGAGTGGCGTAAAGTTGAAGTTACAGCTTCCCGGATTTGACTCACTTTATTAGAGTTCTCTTGGTGTGCCTCAATACATGGAAGTGTGGAATACTTTTAGCCCTTGGGGCAGCTGTGTGCAGCCTGGAGGACACCTGTATGAATGCTGACACAAGAACCAGAGGGACCACATCATAAGGTCTTGGCTTTATATAAACTTCCCAAACTTAGATACAACCAATGAAAAAGAAGAAAATCCAAATTTATGAAAATCAAGTACCTTAGCAAAATAGGAGCTCAAAAAATAGGTCAGATTACTGTACCCTTATCTTTGACACTGAGTTTTTGGTCACAGCTGTTGTTACAAGAGATAGACTTTAAGTCATGCAAATGAGGATTATTAAATTTTTCAAAAGCGTTTCATTGATGGGGTTTGTGGGTCATCCCTGCAGAGTCCTGCTTTGGGAGTCTTGGATCCCTTTAGCTTATTGTGGAAAGGCAGACAGCCTGGAAACACAGCTTATAGAAGAAAAATCAATTGAGGCTGCAAACCTAAGAAACCTATTCTGATTTTTAACTTGTGTCTGAGTTAAATGTGCTCAGACTTACAAAAGAAGTTCAAATATTCTTACATGAAACAAAGTCTCTTTGTAAAAAGCACAATTGACAGAAAAGCTGGTACCTGCTATTAATCTTTTCTAGGAAGGGGCCTAGTTTTCCACACATGTGGCAGTTTTTTTTCTAGACTATGCAGGGATATGCATTTGAAAATAGAAATCTTTCCTATAGCCTATAGACTTCTGGAGCTACTATTCATGAAGCTATAGAGACTCAGATTTATTTCATTATCTGCTTTATATAAAGGTTTCATATGTAAATCACTTCAGTAGGAGAAAATGGACTGCGCAGGTGTCAGTATCAGTCATCACCTCGCCTGCATATCTGTAGCTTTTCTAGTCCTGTCATGGCTTAGTCGCTCCCCTGAAGGCTCTGATTTCTCCTTCCTGGAATTGGTCTTTTCCTTGAAACTCATTGCCAGAATAGGTGTTGTTCGATTTCTTGATTTTTGTTGTTGATGCTCATTTTGACCTCTCTGGCTTTCCAAATTTCCTGTGGCTTCTGGCCATCAACCTTAGTGAGCGAGGTTCTCAGAATGCACTTACGCCTCAAGCTGACGTTAATTTTTTTTATTACACAGAAAAATATACATGAGAAAAAAATCAAAGGAAGAAAGGGAGAACACAGAAAATCAACCCTGATTCTACGACACAGAGGCATCACTCTTAGCCGTTTGGTATATATCATTCCAGGATTTATAATCAAAATAGATACTATTCCAGGATATTTAATCAAGATAATAGTCTGCATAGCACAGAGTATTTTAGAATCTGATTTTTCCATGTAACGGAAATACAACTTCAGAAGAATAACCTTTACCAAGCCGTTATAAAAGGCTGTATTTTGTTTAATGGATGTACCATAGTTGATTTAGCATCACGAGCATTGTTAGACTCCTCATTTCTAATTTGCCAGTATTTTAAACAACACTGTAGTGAATGTCTTTTGAGACATCCCTGGCGCAGTCACAATGATTTCCTTAGAATCCATTTCTAGAGGAAGATTGCCAGGTTGGTGAAGGCATGTGCAGAACCTGAAGCCTCTAGGTAGATTACCAAGCTGCCAGCAGAATGTCTGCCCCCTTTTCACCAACCAGCAACACCTGTGAGCCTGGCACCTTGCCTTGGCTTTTCATGGTTTTTTGCTCGTCTCTCATACTCTGGTCTGGACAAAACAAAATAATACAAAACTGACAAATGAACAAATAACCTACTGGGAAGCAGATCCTTAGGTTGGGGAGATTGTAGGTTGCATTCCGCTTGACTTTATGTGCTGTTACACTATGCACAGCACAGCTCTCGCAGGAAGTAGGTCGACGGGGTCAAAGGTTTTCCTCTCGGAAGCTAAGTGTGGGGTCCCAAGTCCTCTGAAAATGTTTATTCTTTTACAGTGCAGGTGACTTTTTCTTTTCGTTTTGGTGGAGAGAGTGTCTATAACTTCTTTTAGATTTTCTAAGGGTCTG
This sequence comes from Cacajao melanocephalus, assembly GCA_963573385.1. Classification (NCBI taxonomy): domain Eukaryota; kingdom Metazoa; phylum Chordata; class Mammalia; order Primates; family Pitheciidae; genus Cacajao; species Cacajao melanocephalus. Next base: position 1,203 of record CAUYLG010004941.1, on the reverse strand, counting down.
TGGGGCAGGTAGGTATCCCTAATAAGCTGAATGAGCCCCTATATCAGCTTCTAGTCTCATTAAATGAAAAAAGAATAAAAGAAAGAATTTCTTTTCTTTTTTTTTTTTTACAATTATTTTACTAAATTAGATTCTCTGAGAACTGGCTTTATTTCTGAACTTGTGTTTGCTGGAATCGGATAAAAATGGCTATTCTGATATTGCCGGAAATTTGCTTCTGTGCTACCTCTAAGAATGGATATGGGGCAGATTTGCCCTTCATTTTGGAAGTGGTTACTGTGAGGATGAGCCATAAGGGTCAGCCAAAGTCAAAATCCCCAGCTCCCCGGCTTCAGCCCTACTTCTCCTGATGATGGATTCCCAAGTCCAAATGTGGACTTCTGCCAAATGTAATTATGTAAGCAGGGAGGGGCCAGAAAGGGTAAAGGTATGGAAAGTTTAGTTTTCTTAAATGAGGGCATTTTCTATGGTCAGTGTGTTTCCTCAAAATTCATGTGTTGAAACTTAATCATCAGTGTGATAGTATTAATATTAAAAGGTAATTAAGCAATGAGGTTGGGCCCATGGTGAATGGGCCTAGCATCCTTATGTAAGAGGGGTGAGGATACTGTTTGCCCCTCATTCATGTGAGGACGCACTAAGAGGTGCCGTCTTTGAGAGAGGTACTCGCCAGACACAGACCTGCTAATGCCTTCATCCTCTACAACTGTGAGACACAATTATTTTTTTTTAATGACCCAGCCTAAGGTATTTTGTTATAGCAACAGACTAAACAAATTTGTTTTAAGGCAGCAGGCTTTGGGCTAATGTGGGGATCTCTCCAGCGTAGAGGCCTTTTGACCGTGCCTCCGCCATAACGTGAACTTGAGCCCAGACATACTTCCCCCTTTCTGGAGGCAGTTGAGCTATGGGGAAGCAGGAACTAAAAATGGATGATTCTGTTGAGGTTATTTTAGACTCTGATGCTGACACAATGGCTTGGTGATGGCTGTGTGGTCTTACTAGACATTGTGTTTTATCTTAAATCCTGTTCTGGGCTAGTTTTATGACTCTGTTTACTGAGCACTGCTTAGGCCCTGAGGCCATTCATGTGACTCTTAGAGATTGTTGCCTTTGAAGATTTGTGATTCCTTCTGACCTTTAAGGAATGTTCACTTTCCAAATGTAAACCCTTGCTCAATAGTTAAGAAAATCACCTGCTTG
>CAUYLG010004939.1:0-55524 GCA_963573385.1 Cacajao melanocephalus | reverse complement strand
AAAAATCACAAGCATTCCTATACACAAATAATAGACTAACAGAGAACCAAATCATGAGTAAATTCCCATTCACAATTGGTAAAAAGAGAATAAAATACCTAGGAATACAACTTACAAGGGATGTGAAGGACCTCTTCAAGGCAAACTGTAAACCACTTCTCAAGGAAATAAGAAAGGATACAAACAAATGGATAAACATTCCAAACTCATGGTTAGGAAGAATCAGTATTGTGTAAATGATCATACTACCCAAAGTCATTTATAGATTCAATGCTATCCCCATCAAGCTACCACTGACTTTCTTCACAGAATTTGGGGAAAAAAATTACTTTAAATTTTATATGGAACCAAAAAAGAGCCTGCCTAGCCAAGACAGTCCTAAGCAAAAAGAACAAATCTGGATGCATCTCACTACCTGACTTCAAGCTATACTACAAGGCTGCAGTAATCAAGACAGCATCATACTGGTACAAAAACAAATAGACCAATGGAACAGAACAGAGGCCTCAGAAATAAAGCCACATCATCTGATCTTTGACAAACCTGACAAAAACAAGCAATGGGGAAAGGATTCCCTATCTAATAAATGGTGTTGGGAAAACTGGCTATCCATATGCAGAAAACTGAAACTGGATCCCTTCCTTAAACCTTATACAAAAATTAACTCAAGATGGATTAAAGGCTCAAACGTAAGACCTAAAACCATGAAAACCCTAGAAGAAAACGCAGGCAATACCATTCAGGACATAGGCATGGGCAAAGATTTCATGACTAAAACACCAAAAGCAATGGCAACAAAAGCCAAAATAGACAAATGGGATCTATTTAAACTTAAGAGTTCTGCACAACAAAAGAAACCATCATCAGTGTTAACAGGCAACTACAGAATGGGAGAAAAATTTTGCAGTCTTCCCATCTGACAAAGGGCTAATATCCAGAATCTACAAAGAACATAAATAAATTTACAAGAAAAAAAAGAGTGGGCAAAGTATATGAACAGACACTTCTCAAAAGAATGCATTTATGCTGCCAACAAACATGAAAAAAAGCTCATCATCACTGGTCATTAGAGAAATGCAAATCAAAACCACAGTGAGATACCATCTCACACCAGTTAGAATGGTGATCATCAAAAAGACAGGAGACAACAGATGCCAGATAGAAAGTGGAGAAATAGGAATGCTTTTACACTGTTGGTGGGAGTATAAGTTAGCTCAACCATTGTGGAAGACAGTGCAGCAATTCCTCAAGGATCTAAAACTAGAAATACCATTTGTCCCAGCAATCCCATTACTGGGTATATAACCAAAGGATTATACAACATTCTATTATAATGACACATGAACACGTGTGTTTATTGTGGCACTGTTTCCAATAGCAAAGACTTGGGACCAACCCAAATGCCCATCAATGATAGACTGGATAAAGAAAATGTGGCACATATACACTATAGAATACTATGCAGCCATGAAAAAGAATGAGTCCATGTCTTTTTCAGGGACATGGATGAAGCTGGAATCCATCATTCTCAGCAAACTGACACAAGAACAGAAAACCAAGCACCACATATTCTCACTCATAAGCAGGAGTTGAACGATGAGAACACATGGACACATGGTGGGGAACATAACACACCCAGGCCTGTCGGGGTTTGGGGATTAGGGGAGGGTTAGCATTATGAGAAATACTTGATATAGATGACAGGGTGATGGCTGCAGCTCACCACCATGGCACGTGTATACCTATGTAACAAACTTGCATGTTCTGCACATGTACCCTAGTACTTAAATTATCACAATAATAAAAAATAAAGGAAATGCATAGAGGCATTCAAAATGGCACTTTTTTGTAGATCCTCAAGTAATATCATAGTTAAATTGCATATGTGAAATTGATGAAGGCCAAGGTATAAATTTTAGGAAAGTGAAAGAGAGAGAGAGAAATATTCAACTAGTTGCATGAAATTCTAACCAGTGCATAGGTGTGTTCCATTCTCATCACATTTCCCTTTGTCTAAGCCATAAATATTTTCTTTTGGAGAATATTCTGTTAATCTGTCAGAAACAAAATTAATACTTAAAGGCTTGGAAAATAAAAGGATATTTATTTCTCATTTATATCTCTAAATGTTACTCATCATGTTGAATTTATTCAAAATTTATATATTAAATGCGTGTGTATTATATTCTGATATATTCTGTGAGCTACTCTGTAAATTCACATTTAAAATAATTACCAAGGCCCTAAGTTATATTGATTCAAATTATCCTCAATTAGGAAATCTTTTTGGAAAGTTTCATGTGGTCTTTAATTTTGTATGTGGAAGTTAGACAATAAAACTTTTACCCTTAGTCTTTGAGTTTAGGTGAGTTAAAAGCAACAGCTTCCTGCTTCAGAGTTTGTTATTTGTTTTGTACAGGCATGCTATTAATGAACAACTGAAACCTACTCTTAAACAGAGATTCCTCCCCAGAGTCTTCTATGAAGTGTATGATCACTATTCACTCTACTGACAAAACCAGGTACTTTTAATGAACATCCAGGGTTAACCTATAGCTGTGCAACTCCCTGGCTTGTCTTTTTGAGCTGAGAGTTCCACAGCATGATAAAAGACACTCTTCTCTCTCCAAACTAATGAGAAACAAGCCTACTGTCTGGGCAAAAATAGTGCAGAGAATGTGCCTCAGAGGGATCACTGAAACTATCCAGAAAATTATATTCAGGATCATTACTGATCTCAGTATAGTAGTTTTTCATATCTTTACTTGGAAAAGGCATAAAATAGAATTTGAAACACATGGCGGAGACTCAAATCATTGACTCTAATACAAGTAGTTATCTATCTAAAAAATATTTCACATATTATTTAATTACAGATCTTATAAAACATCTGTGTTATTTGCTCTATTTGATTATCCAAGCACAGATATTACATTATTTTCCTAGAGCAAACAGCTAGCTGCATGAAGAAAGGAACCTATAACAGGGCAATTAATTTTGGCCAGTGTCCCAAGTTGGATAGCAAGGAATTAAAATATCTACTTTTCTAATGCAGAGCCTTATAGGTGTAAGTAGAATTTGCCCTTCAACTTGATTCACCAACTCCTGGGAAGATTAAAGGGTAAATCCCTGCACTGCCTTATTCTCCTCCAATTTATTCCCTACATTGTATTCAAAGAGGTCTTTCTATGAGTCAGTTCTGAGAACTTTCCAGGAAATCTGCTGAAATAAGTATAGTCAGAAAAATAGCTTCCCTGAAAAACCCTCCCACCTTTATGATCCACAACAATGAACCATAGCAAACCTATTAAATAGTATAATATAAACTATATATCTATGTATCTATCTATCTTATTCAGTATAGTTTGGATAAATTTGAAAGAGTAGAGAAAAAGTCTGCATATCAATCCTGAGAGTCCAGCATATGAGCTATTAAGTGGAACACATTTTGAAGGGGTCACTATAATATAGCCTAAAACATATAAGTCTACTTTCTTAAATCCTTTGATACATCTATCTATTAAAAATCAGAGTATTTCAAATTTAAACAGGCAACACTTTCATATACAATACATGGTATAACAACTTTAGTAGAATTTGGAATAATAGTGTAGAATAGATAGAGAGAATATAAATAGCCTCATTTAAATTCAATTGTATATAAGATACATTAATGAATTACCCACCTCTCCCCCACAAAAAATCATTCTTAGTATATTGCTGGAGCTCAGAAATGTGGATAAAACACAGTGAAATCTGTGATAACAATTCCTAAAAAGTAAAGATTTGGTAAGAGTATTAGAAATATTGCGACTTTCCATTTCAAAGCCGATCTATCTCAATGAATGAATGATAACATCAAAACAAAAGAAAAGGTCTTACAGCCACAAATTGAATATTTTTACACAATCCTTATATGCTACCAGGAAGGGTAAAAGACTAGAGACAGGATAACTAGTGCAAGTAGGAAAGGCATGGGAAACCTAACCTTGGCAGGAAAAATTGTAGCTTGATTAACCAGAGATTCACAAATTTGAGGGATTTACTCTAATGCAATATTTTCTCATCAGACTTGTTCAGTGAGAATTGGATGAGCAAACTAAAGGCTGAAATCTGTGTGGTTCACCTGCATTGGGAAAGATAAATTCCTCAGGACGCTTGAACGCTTCTACCTGTAGCACTTAGATTCTTCCATCACTATTCCATAAACCTAAATTCCAGTAAATAAACTCAACTATTTAAATTTAAAAGCTGCTTTGATAAATGTATTAGAAAATGAGAAGCTGATAATTTTATTTTTCTTTTATGGCCGTATTGAAAGAATATGTGTTTAAAAAATCAAGCATGCAACTACTGAATTATTTATGAATCAAGTTTGTTAACATTTCAAGCCCCTGACTTGAAGTTTCACCAAAAATGCAATGTCAATCAATTTATCCCTAAAATGTTTTCTTAAAGGGAAAAACGATTTTAGAGCAAAAATAATCTCTAGTTAAAATGTCAAAAATATGCATGAGTAACATACAAAAATGAAAAAGTGTAAAAGGAAAGACGAATTATTTTACCTCCAAACTGAAAAATTATATACAGAAAATAAAGACAATGTTAATTGAGAAAATATAAATAATTACATTAAATAAGATATAAAATGTTAATATTTTAATATACATGTTTTGCTACAAAAATTAAAAAAAGAAAAACTGGAAAATTGAGTGACAGTCATAAAAATTCAATTTAATAAATTAAAAATAAAGCAGAGTGTCTTTAAATATTCATCATCAAACAAATTAAAACCAGATAACATTTATTTACTTTTTAGTTTGTCAAGGACTGAAAAAGACTATATACCTTGGGGAATTGAGGATATAAAAAATCAGACCCACTCATACAGTTCTAGATATACATGAAAACTATTATACCATTTTTAGGATAACTAATCATATCTACATCTACATGTAATATGTGCATATACTACATTATAAATCTGATGTTAGTTATACAATATTATCTAAAGTATTAATTTATAGTTGTTCAATCTCTATGTATAAGTCACATAGTTATGATAGCTAAAATGAAAGTATCCTGCAGTAGGGATTTTATTAAATTCTGACATTTCTATGAAATGGAAGACTTTTTGCCATTAAAATGATGATGCCGATCTGCCTTACGTGTGTTTGCATATACATATATATTAAAAAATCTTAAGATTTGTGATTTTATAAAACTATTTGTAGAGTACAATCATACCAGTGAAAATGTGTTTGCTCAACAAATATTTTTCTGGAACTATTATGTTTTAGAACCTGTGTTAAGAACTGGGAGGAAATGTTGAACAAAATAATTGTAATCTTTTCCTCATGTAGTTAACAGCCTAGTAGAAAGCAAAGGAAATTCTTAATGAACAGACACAGAGCCTCTACCCTGGCTTTTCTTAGTTTCACTTCCACCTGATTGAATTAACACATTTATATCAAAGAATATTAAGAAATATTCTTCTTGGCACTGAAATGACAGCATTGAGCAAAGTTTACCTACCAATACTCTTGTGCATAAGAAAAGAATTTAATAAAGGCCCATTTAAGATTGAGATTGTGAACTTTTGGAAGGCCTGTATGCATTTATTTCATGTATGTCCAACACATCTTTTTCCTTATTGCATACATGTATAAAATAGCTTGTCATAATTATGATGCAATTTCACGGCCTTGATAACTTTCAATGTGCTGCATCACTACAGAATAAGTTGGAACTAATTTCCCCCTCAGAAAATTTCCCCCTAAAGTTTTGTTCTAACTTCTTTCTCCACTGTTATTTGACATTGTTCATTCTCATATATTCTTGAATTTTCCAAGTTATTTTTTTAGCAGATTTCTATGTATTTCCCATTTTTCACATTTATTAGTCAGTCTCTCAATGTAGATCCTCAAATTCAACCCAGTATTCAAATTCTAGCTCCAATAGTATACCCTAAATCTTGTGTTCTTGATAAATGTAATCTCAACTTGTTTCCAAATCCTCAATGAATTTGGCTAGCATCTCTCTTGCTCTCTTGTGGCTTTTTCTATGCTGTATTATGGAATTTTTACATGAACACACACACACACACACATACACACACACACACAGATTCATGTGTTTATATATGTAATATACAGATTTACATATAATCTTTTTTGAAACTATAGTTTTCATGAGAAGAGTCATATTTTTATTAATTTTTGTATTCAAAGTAGTTCCCACAGAAATATAAAATTATTTTATATATTAAAAATATGTATTATCTAATACATGTCAGACACCATTCTAAGTACTGTACATATATAGCTTCATATAATCATTCCAAATGTATGTATTATTATTAGAGAACATTAATCACTCAAGTCTCATTTTTAAGGGGTTTATTGAAAATAGTAACATACATAGAGGAATGTATTTTCCTTGACTTCAATTCCCTAAAGCAGAAGATATGTAATAGCATTTCCCTTTACAATGACCATTATTATGTTAGCCATCATGGATTATACCTTAAAGAAATAGGGTAGGCCTTAGTTCACCATAATCCTCAGGACTCTGACTTTCTCTCTGTCGCTCCCTTTGGTTCATGAACATGCTCACGTGATATACTGTTCATTTGAATGTGCAAACTTGAAGCATCTGAAATAACACAAAATTTCAAAACTATCAAAATCAGTTTTGTTTGACCTCAAAAATATTTTTTCCATGTTTCTAAATTCATTTGTATTTTTATGTGCTATTATACCTCATGTTTCTCAGAAAATAGCATTCTTTTCCTATTTTTTCTCTTTGTTTCATAAATTCAAACATCGAATTTTCTTGATTGTTTCCCTGCAATACATACCATTTGTGCTTCCTTCAGGCCTCTTACCTGAAACCCTAGGTCAGGTAGGTGCTACTCTCTGTGTCCTAAGCATTCGAATAATGAGGCTGCAATTTCTCACTATAGTAAATGATTGGAAATCAGTCTTCAGGGATAAGAAGATCTGTTAGCTACATAATGAAGCAGGACTAGGGAATGGTTTTTATTCTGCTGGCTGTTGCAGTTTGTGAAACAGGGTTACCAAAGCTCCCTTGCAGACTCTCCTAGACATAACTGTTCCCTTACCTTCACATATCAACTGCATTTATTGTATTATTCTTACCTAACATAATCCTCTCCCTGTTTATTGTGGGAAAATGATTTTGCTACATAATTTTCTGGCCTTCTTTCTTCTTTTGTTTTGAAACAGCAATTGCAGCTGTTCCTTGAGAGCTTTAAAAACATCAATCAGTTTCACAGCTAGAGGTAGAATGAGGAAGACTCAACCTTTACTTTTTTCCTCTCTCGTTTTAACTCGATTCTTCTATGACAACCACTTCTTTTTTTGCATAAAGTGGAACGTGCTGGAGAAGGTAAAGAATGAAATTTTAAGAGCAGCTAGGTTTTTGCCTCTGCCTGTGATCAGACACAGGGAAGGCAAGGAAATAATTCCCTTCTGTAACTCCTGATCACTGCAGCTTCCTAATAATCCTCCTTGCTTCAGGTTTTCCATCACTTGTTCTGGATCATTATCTGACTATTACTTAAAACTCCAATGGCGTTCCACCATTTGAGGAAATAAATTTTTTCAAGTGACATTGCATTGTCTACCCATTTCTTTGGCATTTGGTCAAACCCTGATATTTGAAAATAAATTATTAATGTGATGCTGCTTATTTGAATCAGTTTTTCTTGTATGTAGTGATTGCAATATGAAAGTGTCTTCTTCTGGAAATCTGATTTATGTTTCATGTTTTAAGATAAAAAATGGCAAAATCTGAAATGATGACAAAATGTAAGACATGGTCACGTCAAGGTAAATAGTGAGAATATGAGATAGAGGTTACTGAAGCAGGTATAGGATGTCTGAGGTCAAGGTTTTGTTAGGAATATTAATATAGCTGTTAACATACCTGAAGTTTTCTTAGAATAATACAAACTCTGTTATATACTATAGTAATATATATTACAGTTTTCACAATATGAAGCATACATTTAAGAGATTTAAAACTAAAAATCCCAAAGATATTATTAATATTTTTCTTTAACTTTTTAGTGCTATAGTCTAGTAGAAGAAATGGATGATAAGTAAACACTGAATAAATCTATAGTTACTTACAACAGTGAAGATTTTAAAGGGTGAGAACGTCATATTAAGAGAAAAACACAAGTAACTGATATAGATACGGATTTGCAATTTGTGAGAAAAATTCCTTTCAAGAACTGACAATGTTAATCTAAGACATGACAAAAGTGTGGGAATTAATGAGATGAAGGCTTAGTGAAAGTGTACCTGGAGTGGATGTAAGAAAACCTAGTACTGTTGAATAGCTGGCATCCTTCCCTATTTCTGGTGTGGAGTTGAAAATGGAATCAAAGAATACTGGTCCTTTATATCCTAATAATAATACAAAAATTCTAACACAGTATAGCCAATGATGTATATAATAGAGCAGGTAAGTCTATTTTCTCTTCTTCATAATTCGAATAACTATAGATAAAGAGGGTTATTAATATATTTTTAATCTATAAGATGTAGAAATTGAATGCCATTGATTTAGATGTTACTAAAAAATGAAAGGAAAATATATCAATTATGAGAGTATGTGGCATTTGTATTGCTTTCTCAAATCTCTACATATTCTTCATTTAAAGGGGAAAACTAGAACCACAGCCAGGGTGTCAAACTCCTTTCCTGCATAGATACGTGATTACAAATACATTTTTGGCTAGTTTCACTTTTTTTCTTCACTGGCAATGCTTGCTTTATTTCAAATATTGTATTCTCTGTTACCATCAGCTCTAACTTTCCATTCTGGTATCTGTCCCGAGCTATTCAGTAAATCCATGTCAAAGTATATATTTAAATGAAATGAAATCAGTATTTTGAAGAGTTATTTACATTGCCATGTTTGTTGCAGCATTATTGGCAATAACTAAGATATGAAAACAACGTCGCTATTGATGGATAAATCCATAAAGGAAATGCAGCGCAGACACACACACACACACACACACACACACACACACACACACACACACACAATTGGAACAGTATTCAACCATAAAAAAGGTTTCAGCAGAGAGCAATGGCTCACGCCTGTAATCCCAGCACTTTGTGAGGCCAAGGTGAGTGGATCACAAGGTCAGGAGTTTGAGATCAGACTGGCCAACATTGCAAAAACCCATTCCTACTAAAAATACGAAAATTAGCTGGGCATGGCGGCAGGCGCCTGTAATCCCAGCTACTCAGGAGGCTGAGGCAGGAGAATCACTTGAACTCAGGAGGCAGAAGTTGCAGTGAGCTGAGATCATGCCACTGCAGTCCAACCTGAGCAACAAGAGCAAGATTGTCTCAAAAAAAAAAAGAAAAAAAGAGGAAGGTTTTGTCATTTGAGACAGCATGAATCGATTTGGAGGACAGTATGTTAAGTAAAATAATCCAGACACAGGTAGACAAATAAGGTATGATTTCTCACATGTGGATTCTAAAAAAGCCAAATTCATAAAAGCAGAGAGTAGGGACAGCAGTGTGGATAGTGAAAACAGGGAGATGTTGATACAGGTTACAAACTGAGTAATAAGATTGATAAGCTCTGGGGCTCTAATATACTGTATGGTGACTCTGGTTAATAACAGTGTATTATTTACTTGAAATTTGAAGTAGACTTTTTTTCACCCATCTTCACACACACTTACACAAATGATAACCATGGGTGAGAATGGATATGTTCATTAACTTGACAGTAATAATAGTACACAATGTCTATGTATATAAAATCATCACATTATACATCCTTTAATATATACAAATTATATGTGTTAAATAATTTAAATTAAAAATTGTGCAAAAAAAGGAAAACACTAGAACACACACAAAAGATGGAGTATTTTTATTTGTTTTTGTATTTATTATTATTTTTTGAAACAGAGTTTCGTACTTGTGGCCCAGGCTGGAGTGCAATGGTGTGATCTCAGCTCACTGCAACCTCCGTCTCCCAGGTTCAAGTAATTTGAGTCTTTATTTAAATTAGCTCAAAGTGGAACTGAACTGGAATTAGGCAGAATTTGGGGACTAAGTCCAGTATTATTTCAAATGGGTAATCAATGCATTAATTCATTGAATTTTGTTTTTATTACTGATTTTTGAGTTTTCATATATTATAGAACAAAATTTTGAAAATCAGATGTATGATTTGCAAATATATTCTCTGTGTCTGCAGTTCATCTTTTTATTATCTTAGTATGTTTTGAAAAATAGGAGTTTTTAATCTTGATGTAGGCAATTTATCAATTTGTATATGAATTTTGCTTTTGGTGTTGTATCCAAAAAATTTGCATAATCCAAGGTTATAAAATTTTCTCCTATGTTTTCATATATTAAAACACGTAATTCTAAGTTATTTAGGTCCATGAGTCACTAAAATTTAAGTGTTATACATTGTGTGATGTATGGATTGAAGTTAATTATTTGCATATAGATATCTAATTGTTCTGGCACCATTTTTTGAAATGGAGTTGAAGAATATTGTATGTCTTGCAATTTATAGGAAGAGGAAAGTAGTATTATTTAAATATTGGTAATGATAATAATTGAAACGTTGTAATCTGTAGAACAACCACATGTCTTGATAAATTATTGAAATTTTTAGGGTATTTTATATGACTGAGGTAAAATTAATTTAGAAATTAAAAATAAAAAATAACTAACTAGAACATTTCTATATATTTGGCAATTAAAAATGTCAAAATAAACTATGTCAAAGAAATAATAACCTATATTTCAAGTAAGTAATCAGAATATATGTTATGAATATTTCAAGGAACATGGTAGAAAACATGCAAAATTTCAAAACTTATGGAATACAACTGAAGCCATGATTACAAGAAAATTGCGTAAGTATGAGATTAATCTCAGTTAACTTAGTGCAGCTCTGTGTTTTTTTTTCTAGAAATACTTGGAGACACAATGCTAAAACTTGACCAAAGTGGTGTGGAATTTACTACTTAATGATTTATGCTTTTGCGTGTCGGATACATAAGGGGTCATCTGTAGCAAATTTCACTTTGTTTTTCAGTAATGTACAGAATTCTGTTTATGTTATCATGGTTTCTGTTATTGACACTGATGAAACAGTCTGACTTCAGTTACATAAGCAGAGGTGTATAAAAGACCTCTTTGTATTTTGTGGGGCTGAGGAAGTACTCTGAAGACCTCCCTAATGCTGTTCTAGACTTGTATTTGCTCGTCCTGCTATGTATTCTTTGTTTACGCTAAACCATTTTAAAAATATCGAATTTGTTTGCTCCTATGAGTCCTTTCAAATATTTGGATGGATATAATTAGTGAAGTTGGTGTTGTTGGTAGGCTGGCAGAATAATAGAATAATCAAAATCATGCCTGATTCTATTTAGTAATGTCGAAGGCTTTATTTTGAACATAGAAGAGAAAGAACAGGAGGAAAAGGAAACTGTACTTGGTTTAGGTACTGATCAAAATGGTATGAGATGAAAAAGGTGACATGAGTCTGAGTGACCAGGTAGCTAAGGTCTGTTAGTACAATCCCCAGAGAAAGCTTGAGATATTTTGCACCAGTGTGGATAAAATAGACTGAGAGTAGTGAAAAAACCTTAGTGGTTATCAAATATAACTGATTAATGCATGCTGATACCTAAACCTGCAATTACAAAAGTGAAGGTTAATGTGTTAAATTTAAAATATATGGTGGCTGGACACAGTGGCTCTCACCTATAGTCCCGGCACTTAGGGAGGCCAAGGAGGGCAGATCACTTGAGTCCAGGGGTTCAAGACCAGCCTGGGCAACATGTGAAAACCTATCTCTACAAAATACAAAAAATTAGCCAGGTGTGGTGGTATATGCCTGTAGTCCCAGCTACTCAAAAGGCTGAGGCACCAGAATCGCTTGAACCCAAGAGGTGGAGGTTGCAGTGAGCTGAGATCAAGCCACTGCACTCCAACCTGGGCAAGAGCATGAGACCCTATTTCAAAAAACAATATGTATATATATACATGTATACACACACACATACACATATATACACACACACATATTTGTACACACTAATGTAAATATAAATATATATACATTTATATTCATACCTATGTATGTATATATATATAAGTTTTAAACCTTTCACATATATATGGTGATGCTACTGTGGAAGGCTTAAAACTAAAAATGTAGCTTAAGATGTAAACTTATGCATAAATATCATGTATGATTATAATGTCACCTATAATTTATGCATTATTGGAATAGATGTGATATCTAAAAGGAAATCTCTTGCTTTACACAAATAAGGAAAGAGAATCTCATGAAAATTTGTTCTTCATCCTATTTTTTTAAAAAAGATTTATCTAGGTATAACTATCATACAATAAACTCACAGTAAGCTGCATATTTTTAAAGTATACAAGTTAATAACTCTTGACATATGTAAAAATGCATTGTATGAACCCTCAGTTTTTTTTTTTTTTCATGTTTGTCCTTAATCTTACTCTCCTGATGTTCTCACTGTTTCATTCCCAGGAAAGCATTGGCCTGATTTTTTTGTCACTACAAAGTGGTTTGTGTTTTCCTGAATTTTGTATATGTGGAATCATTCAGTATGGACATTTTTTGAGGGGAGGGAACTGCCTGACTCATTTTTCTCACCATGGTTCTCTGAGATTGACAATGTTGTATACATAAAAAGTTTTTATTTTATTGAGAAGCGCTCTTACATTTCTTTCATCATATGGCTGTATGCTGATATTTGTTTCACCATTTCTTTGTTAATACCTACTTGGGTTGCTTCCAGTATTGGGCTATTAAAAAAAAATCAGTTGGGAGGATTAGTATAAAAGTCTTTGTATGGACACATATTGTTATTCATTTTTGGTAAATACCAAAGAGTGGAATGGCTGGTAGGTGGTATGTTCAACGTATGATGAGACTACCAAACTATTTTCCAACGTGGTTATAGTATTTTATATTCCTCTATGCATTGTGTGAGGGTTCCATTTGTTCCAAATCATCATAACACATGCTATGATTAGTCTTTTTAAATTTAGTTAAAATTGTATATAGAGTGCCCTTGTGGTTTAATGTTTCCCTAATATTCATAATTTTTGTAACTTTTCACATAGTCATTTAACTTCTGTATATTTTTTAGTGACATTTTGTTCAAATCATTTTTATAAGGTTGTTGGAGTTTCTATGTTGAGAGTACTTTATTAGAAATGTAACCTGAAATTGTGTCCATATAGCTTGTATTTTTTAACAGTTTCTTTTGAAAAGTATATTTTTGTGATTTAAAAAAAAATAAGTACAATTTATGTTCTTCCACTAGCAAAATTTAATAGCTGGCATATTCCTTATTAATTAAATTGAGCCTCATGGGCTCAATATAATATCACATATTTTATAATAGATTTACATGTTTCTTTTGAAAAGTATATTTTTCTGATTTAAAAAAATAAGTGCAATTTATGTTCTTCCACTGGCAAAATTTAATAGTTGGCATATTTCTTATTAATTAAGTTGAGCCTCATGGGCTCAATTTAATATCACATATTTTATAACAGATTTAAATGGGAAAGCAATCTACATACCTAATATGAAGACATGATGGAAAATATGCATTTTGCTTCCTTCAACAAGTTTACCATTGTTCATCTATGTCATGTGTTCATTCTTGAGTACCTTACAACAAACATAATTATAATTGATTCTACTGAACAATGGCTCAACACCACATATTCCCCTTTATTTTTTCCCAGAAATACCTAAATTAGTAAGGTGGGTTTTGGATCAACATCCTAATGGAATGAATATAATACTTTCAGTGCATTTTAACAATTATCTAAAGAAAATTAGCTCTCAATTGTGTAAATCTCTTCAAATTATCTTGTGTAACAAGGAGACATCTTATTCTTTGTCATATGTTACCTATCCCAGTCAGAGCTATAAAGGCATGAATACCATTGGCTTCTCAATTTAAATCACCAAGAAAAAAAAATATATATATATATATAAAATAAACATTCAACATTGACTGCTGCACCAATATAAAACATAATTAAGGAATACCAATAATAAAAGAAAGGGCAATTATTATATATGTAGTACTTCATACATGGTAGGCATTGTATTTATCATGTTATATACTGTATACACAGATCCTCTTCAGAAATAATCCTGACTCAACAATGGTTGTTTAGAGCACAAAGTTCATTGTCTTTGATCTCAACCAACCATGTACTGGTTTTATATTAAGAAATACATGTCTTGTCTTAGAAACCTTAATTTAGGTAGGAATGCTCAATACACCAATATTTTAATAAATATAAAATTTAGACCAAATTTTTGTCTCTTCTCCAGTAACATTCAGAATTTTAACATGAGTGGGATATCTCACACATAGAAAGTTGTTCTCCTTTAACCAATCTTCATATATAAGCCTTATTTTATTTATTTTTATTTGTCACTCTGTATAACAAGCCAACTATATCCACTAAGACTATTTTCTTTACTCCCTGTGTTTATTTTAGCTTATTCTCTAAGCTAAAATAAACTCAATTCATTGTATGGTAACTAATAATAAAGTGAGTTTTAATGTCCTGTTTTGACACTAAGCAGTTCCTCTAACCTTTCTATACTTTACCATTAAAACAAAAATAATACTAACAAAGCTCTGATAGGCTACAGAATAGAGTTTTGCCAAAGACTCAAATATGTTTTTGCTACACTTAAAGTTGTGCATATAATGCATTTTACAATCATGAATTTGACTGGTTAGCCTCAATATCTATATGTATTTACATTATTCTGAAAGTAAACATGTATTTTGGATCAAATAAAGATTATTATTACTTACAGCAATAACTACATCAGCCCAATACTCCCTTCTCACCACTTGAGGATGATGCCCTAAGAGCCAGATGGACCATGCACATGCAAAAGAGGTTTTGTGCACCATTGGAGAAAATCCACAAAGTTAAATTATGAATCTTGGAGTTTGTATGCTGCATATAGACCCCTCTCCTAAAAGATGAAAAATGCTTGCTCCCTAATGTTTTAGAATACTTTATAATGTAAATGGCCAGCTTACTGACTTCAGGTTTCATTCTGAATTGAAATATAAACACGTTTTGTTTTGTTTTGTTTTGTTTTGTTTTGTTTTGTTGTTGTTGTTTTTTAAGAGTGGGAGTCTCACTCTGTCATCCAGGCCGGAGTGCAGTGGCATAATCTCTCACTGCAACCTCTGCCTTCTGGATTCTAGCAATTCTCCTGCCTCAGCCTCTCTAATAGCTGGGACTACAGGTGCACACCACCATGCCCAGCTGAATTTTTTTGTATCTTAGTAAAGACAGGGTTTCACCATGTTGCCTGGGCTGGTCTCTAATTCCTGAGCTTCTGCCATCCACCCACCTCAGCCTCCCAAAGTGCTAGGATTACAGGCATGAGCCACTGTGCCAGGCCTGTAAACACATTTTTAGGATAAATCCCTAAATCTCTCCGGAGGCGTTTCTTCCAGTCATCTTTAACTTCTAAGGCTTATCCTTTAAACCAGGTTCCAGTTTCCTTGCTCAGAAAAGTATACCTGAGCAAAAACATAAGCTTATTCACCTCCTAAGAATGTTAAATCTAAATTAAAATTGTTCAAAATTATGAGTGCTAGAAATCTACATCAACAAATTAACTCTGAAATTTTATCTATGTATTTTCTCAAACCTTACCCAAGGTAGCCCACTGTTAACATTTTTGTCAATCATACAACCAACCTGTATTGCTTAGAGTCTTTTCTACATAATGCCAAAAAGTCAAAACATTTTTCATTGAAAATTAAATGCAATACGCTGTTTTCATCTATCTAATTGCCAATAACACGGGATAAGATGAAAATATTACATTTCATATAATTGTTCATCATGCGATGCTTCCTCGGAGACTTAATCCACATGCAACATTTTTGGAAACAACCAAAGCTTTAATAAGTGAAAGTCAATGAACCTCATGTGCCTTTTATAAAACATGACATAAGGTAATATAATTAAAACTAAACTTATTTCCTGTGGTGAAATTAACTTACAGAAATGAAGGTGTTTATTTATTAAATGGGATCTCTGGAGCTCTAGCCTTATTCTTTCCCCTCCTGGGAAGGTTTTGATTGTTTGCCTCCTTTCTCTTGCCTGCTTGCTGTGTAATTTAAAACTGATGCTTTCCTTTGGGAAACAAAATTTGATCGGAGAACAGCCTGCATCACCAGCTAAACAAATTACCAATGTTTTACTCACTTTTCTTTCTGTATTCCTTTTCTTTTCCCCCAAGAACCAAAGAATTGTGTGCAGGGGTTTACAAGCGCTGTTGTACAGTTCAGATTTAATTTGCAATAAAGAGGACATATCAGTCCCTTTAGTGACATATAGCTGCTTGATGAAAGTAAACTTAGAAGCAAACAGGTTATTATTCTCTTTTTTCCTATTGCCTGAAGTCCTTCTCTGACAAGCTTTTGGTTTCTAAGGAACTAGATTTTGACGAGTGACTAAATTACAAATATAAAATAATTAAAATAGATGCAATTTTAAGATTATTTCTTATATAAGCAAAGACCAAAATAATTTTATATTACAGTAATTTTAAACAGTATGAGATATACCATATAAACACTGTTTCCTTCATTTGTTAAATAAAAAAATATTCCTAGAACACTAATTCTATCTCAAGTATTATGGAAATGACTGTGAATACAGATATAAATATGAATAATATGCCACGTATACTTGGTAAAATTTATGTAATGTTCTATTCACTTATATTGAGAAAAAACATGCTTAGAAATATATTTATCATGCCTTTGGATAGCACTAAGGTAAGCTTTATTAGTCACATGATTACTAGAGAATCATGTGAATAACAATCACATGATTATTATTATTATTCATGTGAATAATAATCAGAAATATTTGTAAGGTATAAGCAAATTTAGTCAGTAAATCATATGTTTTCAAGAATTATTTTTCACTTAACCTCATATTTGTTTGTGAAGAATTCTGTTCTAGAGCACAGTGACATACCAAGAAAAATCCAACTTTAATGCACAGATAACTATTCTTAATTTCTTATGTTCTTTGTAGTCAACAAATATTTTCCAAAGTTAAAATTAGTGTGAACATTTAAAAATATCATTTAATAAAAGCTTCATTACCACTGTTTATGAATTTTATTTTTAAATTTGGAGACAATTTATAAAGGCACAGAAAAATGCTACAAATGACACAGGCCTTAGGAATCTGGAAATACCTTAATAATTAAAATATTTTCATGTGGCCTTAAGGAGAGTTAGTATCAGAGTCCAGACTGTAACTCAGGCTTCTTTACTTGAGTCCAGTGTTCCTCCCATAGAGAAGCCTACGCAAATTAAATATTTCATCTATTCATTTATTCAGTGAAAAAATGTGCATTAAGTACTCTCTACCTGACATTTTGTAGGTGCTGAAGTTAGAATAGTAAAAAGATCATGATTAAGTTCACAGTCTAATAAGGAGGTAGCCACCACCAATTATAAAATATATATTAAAATATCAAAATTCAAGTCTCAACAACTTTAATCTAAAAAAATCAAATTTGAAAAATCAAACAATAGTATGAAGGAAACAGAGGACTGATATGAAATATATCAGGGTTCTGAAACTGTGTGTATTTTTCAGGGATTCTGTAATACGATAACCAAAGCAGACTTTTCTACTGTTGTGACATTTAAACTGTGAAAATAAGATGGAGCTAAATATGCAAAGAGGGTGAAAATAAGTGTTATAATGTGGAAAAAGGCCACAAGATATGCCTTTGAACGCTAGAGAGTGAATAAAAACCAGTGATGGCTGGATTGCATAGTATGAGGATGAATATGATCATGTATACCCTTGTATATGTATATATTAAGGAATTTGAATTATTTTCTAATTGTAATGAAAAATGATGAAATAACTTTAAGCAATGACATGTGATTCATTTTCTCACCATTCTACCTTTTGGGGAATATATTGGAAGGGTATAAGTGCAGACACAATTCAGGATATTATGGTAATCTTCCAACTGAGTAAAGTCACTAAGTGGATTAGAATGTTACTCCTGGAGATGGAGAAGAGCAGATAGATTTCAGAAATACCTGATGAAATATCAACAAGATATGTTGACAAAACAGATACCATTCATGAAATTTTAAAATAAAGGGAGGTGTATGACATGTCTATTAGGATTATGGTTTAGGAATTAATGTGAGTGTGATTTCCTGAGATTGATGAATTTGGGGATGGATTGTATCTGTGGAGGGGAGAAATTAAGATTTCAGTTTTGGACATGAGAAGTTTGAGATGTGTGAGAGAGATACCCCAAAAGAAAATGCCAAGTGCAGAGTTGGCAGTGCAAGTAGGAACTTACAGAGCTCTAGGAAAGAGACATAAATTTGAAACATGACGTTAAGCTGATCTTTCAAATCCTGGAAACCAATAGTATAATTAACTGGGGAATTCTAAGACAGACAAAGGATTAAATGATGCCTGTAAAGTCCATCTTTTTAGCAGTCAGAAACAGGAGAGTGAATAAAAGATGTCAAAAAGGAAATATGAGTAAATAAGGGGGCAAAATGAATAATAATAGTCACTTAAATACCACCATGTGTCCAATAATGCTGAGCTCACCTCTCTAAATGCTGCCTAATTATTTTTTTTAATGTGAAGATAGAAACGTTTCTGTTATATTTTTCAATACCATGGCCACTGGTGACTGGAATGAGAATAAGTTTTACTGGAATTTTGCAGGTGGGAGCTGATTTTGTAATTAGTTGAAGTGAACAGAAATGGAAATGTAGTTACATTGTGTATGTATGGCTCTTTGGAGATATTTATATTTAAAAGGGACCAGTGAATTTGGTAGTCTTCATATTATGTTATGGGGAAAGGAATTGTTAATTAGAGTGTATCTGTATACTCATGAAATTTATTCAGTTGAAATGGAAAGAATGAGGATACAAGAAAGATGGATTAAGTAAAAACACATATATTAAAAAGTCAAGAGTGGAAGGAATCCACAGCACAAGAGTATAAGTTGGTTTTTAGTAAGAAGAGATTGATTTCCAAAAGGAAAACATTTTAACTGGAGAAAAGAAGATATGAAGATAGGTATTTAGATTTCAGAATGCATTGTAAGAAGGTGTATAGCTGTTTGTTTCCTTTTTAATAAAATGTGTCCAAGCCACAGCTGAAAGTGAGAGAAGATGAAGAGATATTCAATGTTTGAAGAGAAATCAAGGAGTAAAAAATAATTTAGGATATCAAGGAAAAGAAACTATTTTCAAATAAAAATGATTAAGGATGGTTGTATTTGTTAATGTTAAATTATGAGTGAAAAAGATAATAGTGGATTAAATAACATCACAGTTTTATATTTTCTTATGCATGTATGTTTACAGAACAGAGTGAGTATGAATATGTCATGATCTTCAGGAGCACAACCTCTTACACTTTTGTTAAGCCAACATTAATAATTATTCCTCATGAAACAGGTGGCCTGCTTAAGCTTCTGATTCCACCATTTATATGCTTTATAGGCAGCAGAAAGAAGAATAGAGAAAACGAATGAGAAAAGTAAGTATTTTTTTTTCTATTCAAGTACAATTCCATTAGTTTCTTGCACTACTTTATGTTATATAAAATTTGGCTAGAACTTAGACACATGGTCATGCTTAGCTGCAAGGAAGACTGAAATGTAGAATTTATTCCAAGTAGCCATGCCACGATAAATAATTTAGGATCTACTGCTGTAAAAAAAGGAGAGAATAGATATTAAGCAGCAATAAGTAATTTATGCTATGGCATATTAAGGGCATTCATAATATTTGTTATGAATTTCATGTAAAATCAGGCAACTTCTATTTACTCTGGTACTTTTATATAGCAGCCCTTAGACGTACTTTGGGTGTACACAGAACTAAAGCAATACACAGATTCAATGCTATTTCTATCAAATTAATAATGAGATTCTTCACAGAATTTTTAAAAAACCTATTTAAAAATATATATGGAACCAAAAGAGAGCCTGAATAGCCAATGTAGTCTTAAGAAAAAAGAAAAAAATATGGAGGTATCATATTGCACAACTTCAAACTATACTACAAGGCAGTATACTACAGTGCCAAAAGAGCATGGCATTGGTACGATAAAAAAGCACACAGACCAATGGAACAGGATAGGAGGCACAGAAGTAAGGCCACATATCTACAACTAAATGATCTTCGAGAAACCTCACAAAAACAAGCAATGGGGAAAATACTCTGTATTTAACAAATGGTGTTGGGCTAACTAGCTAGCCACATGCAGAATATTGAAGCTGGACTCATTCATTACACCTGTGAACCACGAAAATCTGAGACAGGCTTTAGTTAATTTAGAAAGTTTATTTTGCCAAGCTTGAGGATGCATGCCCATGACACAGCCTCAGCAGGTCCTGATGAAATATGCCCAAGGTGGTAGGGGCACAGCTTGGTTTTATACATTTTTAGAGAGATATGAGACATCAATCAATATGTGTAAGATATACATTGGTTCAGTCCAGAAAGGTGGGACAACTGGAGGTGAAGGCAGGACAACTGGAATCAGGGAGGGAGCTTCCAGGTCATATGTAGATAAGAGGCAAATGGTTTCATTATTTTGAGTTTCTGATTAGCCTCTCCAAATAAGGCAATCAGATATGCATTTGTTTCAGTGAACAGAGGGGTGACTTTGAATAGAATGGGAGGCAGGTTTACCCTAAGCAATTCCAAGCTTTATTTTTGCATTTAGCTTAGTGATTTGGGGGCCCAAAGATTTAGTTTTATTTCATGTTTCCCTCTATTTAAAAAAATCCTTTTGGAGAAAACATTTTAGGAGAAAATGAGTCTCTGGTCTCAGATTTTATCTTACCTCTTATGGCTAGGTAGTGTATTCCTAGTTGCGCATAGGTCCCAAGTTATTAGGAAAGTTCATTTTTAGCAGATTGTAAAATCTGATGTCCTATGAAGAGAATATGGATGGGGGGAAGGAATAAAAACAACAACAAACAAAAGAACAATCCTGGAAAACTGATATAGGCCACAGTATTCTGAGTCCATACATCAGCAAGCAGTTATGAAGGTGGTTTATGTATTTAAATAGGTTGCTGTTATTTTCTTCTGAAGTTTAGGTTGTCTACCTTTAGTTCTCAGGGCTTCACAAAAGCATGGCTTAGTTTTTAGTGACTCTTAATTAGGAAAAATTGGGAAAATAAGAAGAAAAAATCAAAATATTATTTTGAAGACTTGTAGCTAAATTAGAATTTGGTCCAAACTGTATAAAATAATAAAAATTGGAAACATTAGTCAAGACTAGAATCTAACAACAAGTGTACTATAGTTTATAAAACATAATATTTATCTCTCCATTTTCCCATTTTTACTAAAGACAAATAATGGTAGAACTGATTTGCTTTACTATACTTGGCCTGACTATTTGTATACAGTGCAACAAGAATAATAATAATTATTATTATTTTTTTACCTAGGCTGTTAAATTGGCTTTGATGGAACATTGTTCCATAGATGTGATCTCAGATAAAACTTCTTTAAAGTTGAGCTCAACCATGGATTTGTACCATCTAATACCTATGAGTTGGCTGAATTCCTCTTCTCTTGAGGTTCCAAGGTAAACTTGGGCTCCTTGGCCTGTCATAAAGTGACGTTCTTTATATATCACGGGTCAAGAATTGTGTACAAGGACTGTGTAGACAGGGTATGAAGCCAGTTGTCCCAAGAGGCTTTTATTGGCTCCATAAGTCAAATTTGATTTCTTAAAAGAAAGTGCACAATTCCAGTGAAAGCCTTGGTAAAATAACCAGTCTCTCCCGTTTTGTCCTGTTATAAATGAAAACAGATTCTTACTGCGCTTATGAAAATAGTAACTATATTGCCATAAATTAAGAATACTCAGAAATAGTTTCCAAATTCAGGAGAAATTAGGTAGGGGTGGGGGGAAAAACAAACATGTTCTAAATTTTGTTCATTGGCATAGAGTAAATTGTTAAAAGCTGTCGATAGCACAAAAGAAAATTTTCCTTGACTGAAAAAAAAACAAAACAAAGGATCAGCAATGTGTTATGCAAAAAGTCAAAAAGATTACTTCTGTCTTCTATCAGTTCAGTCAATTTAGTTAATTGTACTTCTGCTTCATATTCATAAATATTTTCATTCTCCATGAGTCCTAAAAGTTTTTCTTCTATTCTGATTTCACCATCTCCAAAATTACTGGAAACTTGTATTCAAAAGCACCTATTAGAGTTTTATAGATGACTATAAAATCACCTTCTAAAGAAAAAAAAACAGACAACAATTGAGGATAACAAAATGTTTTAGGATGGTTGTAGTCAAGGACAAAATTGACAAGAGATGTGTTATATCTGTAGTACATAATAATTTAACATAACAATTATGTTATTATCAATAATGTATACTAAGTCATATCAGAATTAGAGGAATTTCTCATAATTTTGGTACACATACCAATAACATATTTATGTAAATACAGCCCAAAGAAAACTAAATACCATTTAATATTTGGCAATGTTTCCTGTAGTTTTTGTACCAAGTAAGCCAAATTATGTAATTTTTGGACTTCAGGGAACCTAATATCTTAAAGAGATAATTAGTTAGAAAAAGACATAATTTATAATTGATTTTGGAAAGCATGTCAAATAACAAAGGTTTAAAACACTTTATATAACAGGTCATTGTAAAACAAGTTATTCATTTGACCAAAGTGATAAGTCAAGGGTTTCAAAAAAATGTGAAACCTTCATCCTTTGAGAGAAAAGACTTAATTTTTCAACAATAAATCCTAATAAAAACCAATTAAATTTGTTTTTCAAAATTTTATTAAAAATCTATAAAATTTTAACCTTGACCATAAGAAAAAGCTTTCATAATCCTTTTTTAACCTTTATAATCTTTGTTAAGAAGTTGGTTAATGCTTCAAGAAAACCTGGTTAATCTGAGATAGGTACCCATATGCTGGTCTTGCATCTGTGTTACTTTGACATTAATGATTGATTTATAGAGAAACTGAACTTATTTTACTTCTCAAAATCAGTCCTTACAATCTCACATGCACCTCTTTCATGATAGTTTCTGGACCTTGAGGTGCCGAATATCTTTAATTTCTGTGGCTGTGTCTTAGGAATTGTATTAGGTTTCTTAAGAGGGACAGGACTAATAGGAGAGATGTATATATAAAGAGGGGTTTATTAATCTTGCCATCTGGTAGCTGATTTAGTTGTGCTCATCCAGATTAAGGGTAGGCCTGCCTTTCCTAGTGAACTAACTCAAATGGTAATCTCCTTTGGCAACACTCTCACAGATACCCCATGAACAATACTTCATATCCTTCAATGCAATCAAGTTGACACTCAATATTAACCATCCCAAGTCCACCCTTTGTCAACTTGAATCCATGTACATCTCCTGAAATCATACATAATCTTCTAATAAAGACAAAGATATGACACAAAGCTGAAGAGTTGATATACTTCTGAAGTAGGACAGTAAAGCTATATTGCTGTCCATGACAGCTGAAAGCAAATTGCTTCTGGTGGGCCTTATGGACAGGAATGGAGAAAAAGGCATTTGCCAAATTAATGGCTTCATACAAGATACCAAGATATATGTTAATTTGCTCAAGCAATGAAATTACATCTGGTACTGCAGCTGCAATTGGAGTCACCACTTGGTTAAGCTTACAATAGTCAACTGTTATTCTCCAAGGTCCACCTGTCTTCTGCACAGGCCAAATAAGGGAGCTGATTGAGGATGTGGTGGGAATCACCACACCTGCATCTTTCAAGTCCTTGATGGTGGCACTAATCTCCACATTCCCTCCAGGGATGCAATATTGTTTTTGATTTACTATTTTTCTAGGTAGAGGCAGTTCTAATGACTTTCATTTGGCCATTCCCACTGTAATAGCCCTTACCCTGCCAGTCAGGGAGCCAATGTGGGAGTTCTGCCAGCTGCTAAGTATGTCTATGCCAATTATGCATTCTGGCATTGCAGAAATGACCTCAGAGTGAGTCCAGCGACCCACTGAACTCATTGTAAGTTGGGCCTGAGCTAAAACTCCATTAATTATCTGATCTCCATATGCCTGTACTTTAACTGGAGGACCACAATGACACTTTGGATCCCCCAGAATCAATGTCAGCTCAGAGTCACTGTCTGACAGTTCCCAAAATAACTCATTATTTCCTTTTCCACAATGCACAGTTCCCCTGGTATAAGGCTGGAGGTCTCCTTGGGGAAGGATGAGAGAAAGATTAACAGCATAAATTGTAGGTAGTGTAGTGAGGTCCTTCCTCAAAGGGAAGTGGTTTCCCCTTCATTCAAGGTTTCTAGGTCTGTAAACTTGTTCAAATCTGGAAATTGACTGAGGGGCCATGATTCTCTGTTTTTATAATGCAAATTAGTATTTTGTCCATACAACCTGGAAGTTTTCTGCTTATATAAATTAAGCAACAATGCACAAGGTTTTCTATCAATTTTACTTCTAGGAACACCGTGATTAATTAGCCAATTCTAGAGCTCTGCAAGAGTCAGACTTTCTGCTTGATGATTTGCTTCTGCTGTTTATTACAGTAATGACACCCACCTTGCTTTTGATGCTTTAGTGCCGCCAGTTGGCCCTTGTCACCTCATGATCAAATTATTGTCATTGTAATTTAAATTTTGTAGTTGATTGACTTTGGTTCCCACTGTAACATCTGGCATACAGAGAAGAGCAATTGCAGAGCTCTTCAAGAATGCAGGTGCTGCTTTTACAAATCTATATTGCAAAGCACTGGTTAAGCATCTATCTTCTTGACCCTCCTATCTGGGAGGAGTAGGTCTAAAATGACTAATCCTCTCCAGCATCCCAATCTCCCTAAGCCTTTGAATCCCCTCCTCTACATTAAGCCAAGAGAGATCAGGCATTTCCAGCTGGCTCACAGTGGGATACCTTTTAATCCATATTTCAGCCAACCAAGCAAATAAACTGTTAGAACCTTTTTTATTTTTTAAACTCCCCACATTGCAACATTAAATTCAGAATCTGCTAAGTGGGCCCAAATCAATTAATTCAGCCTTATCCAACTCTATGTTTTTTCCACCATTATCCCACACCCTTAATATCCATTTCCATGCCTGTTCTCCAGATTTCTGCTTATATAAATTAGAAAACTCAAGCAGTTCTTTTGAAATGTAGTGCACCATCTCATGGGTCTCACTATGAACCTTACCTCTAGGGGTCTTCAAGAACTTTAGTCTAGTCATAGGCCTAGAAGCAAACAGGTGTGGTTGGGTGGGTCCTGATGAGAATCAATATTACCTTGCCTAGCAACTGCCTTAGAGGAGACCATCATTGTTGTTTCAGGCAGTGCAGGTTTTGTCTCCTCAGACAAAGGTGGAAAGGCTAATGGCAGCATGGGCCGGAGAGGGGATGGGATGTTGCCACTTACTGTGGACAGGGAAGCTGTTTCCTTTGGCAAAAATAGCCTCATCAGAGTTCACAAGCTCAGAATCTATGGCTTCATCAGGGTCCTCCCACACCTCGGATTCCAAGTTGCAGGTTTCCATTCATTCCCAATCAATGCCTTTACTTAAAAGTAGATACCTGACAAGGCTGTACATGCACCTTTCATTGCAGGTCAACCACTCACATAATAAAAGCTTGTGTCTGATTTTCCACAATTTCAGCTCTTTATGGGAGACACGTAAGACTGTCAAGGCAATCTTAGAATATTTGAGGCTCCGTATGTACTTCTGGAGCTGGGAGACCAAATCCCTGAGCTTATCTTTTTTTCATCACTTTTTCAGTGACCTTAGGAGAAACCAACTAACTTCATTATATTCCTTGGTTCCCAACATATGGTCAAAGGAATTATGTATAGAGTCACTAAGTTCCTTGCCTCTCATGAGTGGTGGAATCAGGAGTAACAAATGCATTTATTTTGCATAACTCTCTAAACAGTTCATGCCAAAGATTTTCAGTGTTCTCTAAACTATTTAAAGTAGAGTCCTTAGCATTTTGGGTTACAATCATATTAAGAAACCAATGACAGAAACCCCAAAACCAACAAAAGAATTCTATCCTTAATATTCTGTTTCTCTAGGACCCCACTTGGTACCAAAATCTGTATTAGTCAGGTTCTCTAGAAGGACAGGACTACTTGGATAGATGTATATACAAAGGGGAATTTATTAAAGAGCATTTACCTCAAGATCACAAGTTGAGGTCCTACAAAAGGCTGTCTATAAGCTAAGAAGCAAGGAAGCCAGTCCAAGTCCCACAACCTCAAAAGTAGGGAAGCCAAAAGTGCAGTCTTCAGTGTGTGATCAAAGATCCCAGACTGGCAAAGCTGAAAAACTTTGAGTCTGATGTTCAAGGGCAGGAAGCATCCAGCACAGGAGAAAAATGTAGGCTGGAAGACTAAGCCAAACTAGTCTTTCTACATTCTTTTTCCTGATTTCATTCTTGCTTTGTTGGCAGCTGATTAGATTGTGCTTACCCAGATTGAAGGTGGGTTTGCCTTTCCCAGTCCACTGACTCAGACATTAATCTCCTTTCTCAATACCCTCAAAGACACACCCAGGAACAATACTTTGCATCTTCAATATAATCAGGTTGATACTCAATATTAACCACCACAGGAATGCAGTTTATTTTAGTTAGCATCTCCTACTGGACCTGAAAATGAGGCCTTAATTGCTGCCAGTGTTCAAGATTTAGCAGGACTTGGTGTCCCTTTAGACACAGGAGTCAAATCCCTGTAACTCAAGGTCAAGTACGTTAAAAGCATATACAGAATGTAATAACCTTAAGAAATTTTTTTCTCAGTTTTTATCCTAAGCAAAAAATAACTTAATAATAATGGCATAAAAATTGTTTCTATAACATAAAATCTGTTATGCCAGTTACCAAAAGGCAAAAGAAAAGGCCTTCTGCACTACACAGAATATTGTGTTGGAAGAAAACATTCCCTTTAGCTCTTTGAGAAAACACTGTTAGCATCAGACCACAACAGGGAGAACTCAAGAAAAAAAACTTACATGAGCTGAAAATGAATTGATAGAGAGCATCACTATTTCCAGCCCTTTAAAATGGGAGAGAAAAATGA
Organism: Cacajao melanocephalus; assembly: GCA_963573385.1. Taxonomy (NCBI): domain Eukaryota; kingdom Metazoa; phylum Chordata; class Mammalia; order Primates; family Pitheciidae; genus Cacajao; species Cacajao melanocephalus. The sequence goes on along the minus strand of CAUYLG010004939.1, from coordinate 28,272 downwards.
AAATAATGGGCTGAAATAAAAGTTAAACTTTGGATTAAAAAAATTAAAATATATCATAACTTGTTAAGATTGTATCCATCCCTTAAGAAAATTTCATTGTTCTAACCAACTAGTTAGTATACATGTGATTTTTTTTCTTTTACATCAAACCCAATCTCTAGAAAGAACATTATAATTTCTCTTTAATTAATAGACAATGTGACCATATAAAAGCTTTTTTTTATATAAATTCTCTTATTGTGACTTACACAGACCACTCATGACATGCTTGAAGTTTCTTGTTTGTCCTGAACATCCTTTTTCTTAAACAACTAGTCATTTATTCTAGGACTAAATCTACCATAGAATATTCTTTCTCATACAAAATTACTTCTGTTTAAGGTTTCTTACCAAAAAAAAACCCTCTGTATTTCTATAACTTTCTTTACATCCCTCTTACTTCCTTGCTCCTTTTACCTTGCTTTATACATAACCTTTAAATAAGCTTTGAATTAGACAAAAATTATTCACTTTTTTAAAAAAGACACACTTTTTTTAGAAAGAATGTTTTCCTATGAATATATTTTTACTGAAAAATGCTCAAATAATGAAATATTTATTATTTAATTTAATACAACTTTAGATTCTAAATTATGATGTTTATCTACATATATTTATCCCATTACATTTACCTAATTATTTTATTTTAATCATTAAGCAAGGTTACTTATGAAAACTACAATAGTCATCATTTAAAGTTATGAAACCAGCTGGGAACAGTGGCTCATGCTTGTAATCCCAGCACTTTGGGACCTCAAGGTGGGTGGATCACTTGAGATCAGGAATTCAAGACCAGCCTGGCCAACATGATAATACCCTGTCTTTACTAAAAATACAAAAATTAGCCAGCCATGGTGGCACTGGTCTGTAATCCCAGCTACTCAGAAGGCTGAGGAAGGAGAATTCTTTAACCCAGGAGCCAGAGGTTGTAGTAAGCTGAGATCATGCCACCACAGTCCAGCCTGGGTGACAGAGCAAGACTTTATCTCAAAAGATAATAATAATAATTATGGAACCACCATTGCAAAATTAAAACTGAGACGGTAAAATAAGATCAAACGAACTGACTTCATCTTGCTTCTACCTCCAAGCAGTTCTTGTTCATTCCTGGGCTTAGGCCAAACTAAATTTGAGAGGAATTGTTTATAGTTTAGCTTTGAAACAAATATAATAATAGCCCCTTTACAAACAAACCTTACTGCCTGTGTACTAGACTGCCTAAGGCCACAAGATTACAAGTTATAGTAATCTTACTAAATTCAAGATGTAGCTGTTTTTATTAAACAAATATCAATATCTAACTTATTAAAGATTACACAAGCAAAGATCATTCTGTTTTGGGCTGAGTTTGCAGTTCTGTTACTCCTATGCCAAATTTTGATATATTATAGTATTTGGCAAGGATAAGTATAAAATTGCTTAATTAATAAATGCAAACAAAAATGTATGCTAGAAATTCTTAAAATATTTTTAGTATTATTTTACCAATACTTTTAAAGATAGCTTATTTATTAAAGATTTTAGTTACATAAACTTGAAAAAGCATTTGAGTCATCTTTTTTTCCTGACAAAGTGTTTGATTGAAGTGCTTTTATTTTCTTAAGCCAATTATGATGGATTTAATTGTAAATTAAACATAAAATTATAGAAATTATAAAGGCTTTTTAAATGTATATATACACATATACATACATACACACACACACACACACACAATGATCCTATATCTTTTTTTTTTTTTTTTAGACAGAGTTTTGCTCTTGTTGCCCAGGATGAAGTGCAATGGCATGATTTTGGCTCACTGCAACCTCCACCTCCTGGATTCAAGTGATTCTCCTGCCCCAGCCTCCTGAATAGCTGGGATTACAGGCATGTGCCACCAACACCCGGCTAATTTTGTGTTTTTAGTGTGGACGGGGTTTCTCCATGTTGGTCAGGCTGATCTCGAACTCCTGACCTCAGGTGATCCACCCACCTTGGCCTTCCTAAGTGCTCAGATTACAGGCTTGAGCCATCATGCCTGTCCAATCCTAGAGCTTTTACTTCAGAACTATAGTCATGAGATAAATACAAATTCATTGGCTTGCAATAAGAACCTATGTGATACAAAAAGTGGTTTTTATCTTATTGGAAAAATAACAGCTGATTTAAAGCAGTTAGAAAATAAAAATAGAGAAATAAAGAATTTAGGAGCACTTTAGTTTGCAGGTCAACTGTAGGGTTCTTTATCATTAAGGTAAATGCACACGAAGACCAGATTACTTCCATTGTACATAAATTGTGGCAAGTAGAGGTGCCATAAAACCTACAGAGTGGTTGAAAGGGGGTCATTCTCCTTGTTTATTCCTCATTATTAAATTATATATTTTTCACATTTTTTCTCAAAAGAAGGAACTGAGATGTTGCCTAGGGTTTTTATGCGGTGGATCAATGTGTGTTGCTTGTGGGCAGGACTCCTCGGTGTGTTGCCAGTGAGCCATTTCCACCCTCTTACATATCTCAGTTTCTCTCTCCAGAGGTCTGTGACTTCTAAGAGAATTCAAAACGCTGGATGATTCAGCCCTTATATGTATTTACTGGATGAGCCTTTTTTTCAAATTAATTTTTGTTAGGGATTTCCCTGCGGGGCTGCTAACTTCATAATGTCAAACCCCCAATACTCTCTTGAGGTCCCTGGTCACCCAGGGGCACATTTTCACTGGGAGAAGCAAATGTCCTTTCCCTTCAGAGCTGAGAAAACTCAGTCTCTTATTTACCTATGAAAACAACAGTTCTTCACACAAATGTGCACAGGCAAGCCAAATCAAGATAAATTTTGAGAGAAAAAGCAATTGAGAAGACCCCTTAGACTGTATGTCCAAACTAGAATTAGGATCCTTAAAGAACAACTTCCTAGGAGAGAACAAAAACAACAGCCAACACAACTTCCTATAAATTGTGCTCAGCCACCCCCACTTTGGAGTTCTGATCTGCCATTGTACACAAAAATGTCAAATCTTGTCACAGCACAGGGTCATCTCTGGCACCTCCAAATCCAAAGGGGTCAGGTCGTGCAATACAAAAAAGAGAGCTTTATACCTAAGAAGAATCTTCCCATGACTCTTGAAACTCCACAAAGAAAACAGAACACTCCAAAAGGGGTGACTGGCACCCTTGTTCTTCAAAGGAGTTCATGTCATTAGAAGTCTTCTCTAGATTTTTTGGTACTGCAGATGGCAAAGGGGGAAGAAGGTATAGGGTAAAAGAAAAGTAAATGAAAGAACATTTTTTTAGGATAGGAAGCAAACACAGAAGCCATGTACTTGAGTTTTCTTTTTTTTTTTTTTTCTCTCTCTCTCTCTCTCTCTCTTCTGGAGCTATAAGTAATTTTAGCTAAGTTAGATGGGCTTTGTTGTCCACAGTTTAGAATTATAACTCAGATTTGACGAAGTCTGGTAGACTCAGTCAAATTTGTTTGGAGAAAGACTGGAACAAATAACAATAACAAAAAAATCCCAACAATATAATCAGAGAGTACCCAAATAATAAGGAGAAAATAAAACCAGCTGGTTGTTAAACTTTAGCCAAGACAAAACCCTATTTCAGCTGTTTACCTTGGGATGAGTCTAAGGCTGAAGACAGCTTTCTAACATCCTAGAAGCAGGAAAAAACAGCAACAACAAAAAAACCCTCAAACTCTTCTTTCCTGCTTGGGAGCAAGCTCAAATTTCTTAAAGTTACCTGCCTCCCTTGTTAGAAGCAAGTAAAATTCTAATAAAAGAGTTGTACAGAAAAATAAACTTTAGATCTTGACCAAATTTTGGAAAATCAGAGATTCTCTGTAGAGGGTGCTTCTAGACTTCAGCAAATTGTCCTATTTGTTTGAGTCATAAAGTTAGCTCATGCTGATACCAAGCACCAATAGGAAATTAGTCAAAAGTCAGGAGAATCTCCACTCAGAATCCCTCTTTGGTTATCAAAATTGAACCCCAAAATATGAAACAGGACTTAGCTAACTTAGAAATTTTATTTTGCCAAGGTTGAGGATGCATCCACATGGCACAGCCTCAGGAAGCTTTGACAACGTGTCCAAGGTGGTACGGACATAGCTTGGTTTTGTACATTTTAGGGAAACATGAGAAAGCAATCAATATGTGTAAGATTTGCATTGGTTCAGTCTGGAAAAGTGGAGCATTTCAAGATGAAGGCAGGAGAATTTCAAGAGGGGAGTAGGCTCCACGTCATAGGTAGATAAAAGGCAAATAGCTGCATTATTTTGAGTTTCTGATTAGCCTCTCCAAATGAGGCAATCAGATACATATTTATTTCAGTTAGCAGAGGGGTGAACTTGAATAGAATTGGAGGCAGGTTATCCCTAAGCAGTTTCCAGCTTGACGTTTCCACTTAGCATAATGATTTGGAGGCCTCTATATTTATTTTTCTTTCATACACCATACTCAAAAATCAACCAAAAATGAATCAAAGACTTAGTTTAAAACCAAAAACCATAAAACCCCTGGAAGACAATGTAGGCAGTCTCATCTGGGACTTAGGAATTGGCAAATATTTCATGACAAAGACACCAAAAGAAATTGCAACAAAACCAAAAATTGATCAATGAAATCTAATTAAAAATAAGGTCTTCTGTACAGCAAAATAAACTATCAACAGAGTAAACAAACATCCTACAGAATGAGAGAAGATATTTGCAAACTATACATCTGAAAAAGGTCTAATATCCAGCATCTGCAAGTAGCTTAAACAAATTTACAAGAGATAAACAACCCCATTGAAAAGTGAGTAAACCACATAACATACACTTTTCAAAAGAATACATACATGCAGCCAGCAAGCATATGACAAAAACTCAGTATCACTGATCATCACAGAAATGCAAATCAAAACAACAATGAGATACCATCTCACACCAGTCAGAATGGCAATTATTAAAAAATTAAATAACAGATGCTGGTGAGGTTGTGGCAAAAGGGAGCACTTATAAACTCTTGGTGGGAATGTAAATTAGTTCAACCATTGTGGAAAGCTGTATGTCAATTCCTTAAAGAGCTAAAAGCAGAAATACCATTTGACCCAGCAATCCCATTACTGAGCATATACCCAGAGGAATATAAGGCATTCAACTGTAAAGTCACATGCACAGAAATGTTTATTGCAGTTCACAATAGCAAAAATATGGAATCAATGTAAGTGCCCATCAATGACAGATTAGAGAAAGAAAATATGATATATAATAGATCATGGAATATGATACAGCCATAAAAAAGAATTAGATAATGTCTTTTGTGAAAATATGGATGGAGCTGGAGGCTCTATTCCTTAGCAAAGTAACACAAGAAAGAAATCCAAATATTTACATGTTTTCACTTATAAGTGGGAACTAAATGATAAGAACTTATGAACACAAAGAAGGAAACAACAGACACTGGGGTCCACTTGAATGGGGAGAGGAGGGAGGAGATAGAGGACCAGAAATTGTAACTATTGGGTACTAACCTTAGTACCTGGGTGATTTAATTATCTGTACAACAAAACCTGTGATGCATGTAACACAACCTTCACATGTTAAAAATCAACATTTTTAAAGAAATTTATTTGGGCTCAGTTTAATTACATACACTCACTCAGAATAAGATAATGTCAAATTAATTAAGCAATACAAATTTATAATTATTATACCCACATTTGTTTCTCTAATAGATATTTTAAACTGACTGTGAGTTAATTGAACCCTGCTATTGAACACATCACTATTTATCCAGATAATTTGACTTTCTTTGCTAAAAGATTGATTCGTGCCTCTCTTATTCACTGAAGCAAATTAAGAAAAAATATGCTTGCTGAAGTAATAACAATTCCAATAATTCAATGCAAAGTATATTGTATCATAACACATCTAACTCATGTCCCTGACACCTATCTCTAATTCTTACTCTCCATTTCTTTCTAATATTAAAAGCCAACTAAATTTATCATCCAAAATTAATTATTATTTTGGCTGCCAGATTCATCTCATCGATAAATTGAAGTTCTTGAGGGCTATGGGAAGAACTATGGAGGCAATTTCTGAGGACAAAAAAAAAAAAAACTAGGATATTTGATTGACCTCATGACACCATTCATACTATGAAATCAGGCAGTATATTAGCCTATCACTAAAAGAGAGATACTGTCGTAAGCAATATTTTAGTTTAAGGTGAAATTGTCTTTAATTCTCTCAGTTCTCATCTAATAGGCTTTTAAAACTTTTGATAGTTCAATGTGTGATAAACCAATGTATAATTTAGATAAGTTGTCTGATTTTTTTTAATGGTACAAAAATAAGTGGTGTGATTTAGATTGAAGTTTACCAGAGATTGCATACCATTTGGTTCAGATCTCTTTCTGGAATGTTGGAACAATTTAAAACTTAATTGGTGTCCTAGAAAGAACAAAAGAAAGCCATTTTATAGTTGTCGGGATGTTCAAATTATTCCCTGTAGAATCAGAAGTGACTGAAGTAACAAATGACCCCAATTTCACTGTGGTTTAGAAACAGAACAAAACAAAAACCTCTTTTCACTTTTTGTTCATACTGCATAGTCAGTTAACATGGGTCATTAAAGAGCTTTGCTCCATACAGACTTTCAAGAGTCCAAGCTAACAAACTCTCCATTATTTATTTTGGCACTGATTAAAATATAAGGCTTTCTCAATCAGTCAGTGAAGCAGGGTGAAAAGATTAGAAAATTATTAATAAGATTTTCATTGACAAGGCTGTGAAGAGTACATCGTCTTTCTTCACAGTCCTTTGGCCAGCGCAACACATGACCTCACATTAAAGGAAGGTTTCTGGATAATGTAGAAAAGCAACAGCAGATGAAATCTTTAGTATGTATTAATGTCTGCTTCAATCGGTTCTTTTAATTACCAAATTCCCTCTTTCTTCCTTTTTCTAACTCATCAAAAATATTTGATATGTTCACAAGCTATTTAACTTTCTGAGGGATTCTTTCATTTCCCTGATCCTATTTGGCCAAATATAAAGTAGGCTTAGGAGAATATGTTCTTCCTGTTGTCTGTGCATCTTTTTCAGTTTATTACCTATCTATAGTTTTTTTGGGATCAAAGCATAGTTATAATTCCATCCAATCACTGCATCCAGTGATACAGTCAGAATATAATCTTTCAAAAAAGTCAAAAAAATTTTTGACTGTCCGACTTCAATATATATCCGTGATATGACAGCAGAAAAGTAAAAGTAAAAATCTGTAATAATTATCTCCATTCATAACACTGAAAAATGATAAACATATTTAATATATCATCAACTATTCCAAAGCAGCTATAAAATCCTGCTGGGTAGGCATTGAAAGAGGCCATTACTCATGTTTCACTTCCAAGTCTTGGTTTCACTTCCTGGAAGGAGTTATCATTTTGTTTATTACTCATTGTTTTCTAGTCCCACCCTCTGAGAGATTCTGCAATGTCCCTTATCCTATTCAGCCTCATAAGAAATAGGCCTAGGAGAATATGTTTTCACTGTAGGCTGTGCATTTTTTTTTCAGTTCGTTACCCCCAGATAGATACTTGCAAGGGCCAAAGCAAAAGTTTTGTCTTAAGCACCAGTAGTGTCTTTTAGAACTGACTCTTACCTTCTTTCATAGAATATGTTTAGTAAACAGACTAATGTATGGTTTAACACGTGTTAAATTTGTTAGTTTTGGGTTTGTTTCTTACAATATACCTCCTAGTTTCTCTTCACCTTTCTTTTCAACTTAATATTGGATGCCCTGGGACTATTGTCTTTGATAGGATATCCACATCCTCATTCTGATCTTTGCTCTGCAAAATTTGGATTGAAATGATGTGTAGGTAAGGAGCGAAAACAGGGTTTGAAGGCAGGGAACATAAGGCCAATTCACACTTCACCTATGACAGGAAATATCTTCTCCACAGGGCGTAGGCCAAGTAGATGACTTTGGAACTTTATCCTCTCCTTTTACACAGGGCATACCCATAGTAACCAATAAAATCTTCTATGGCATATTTAAAGTCCAAAAAATCCTGTAATGGGGCTTTTGAGCCCCTATGCTTAGGCCCACTCCCACATTATGGAGTGTACATTCATTCTTCACAAATCCCTTCATTCCTTCCTTGCTTTGTTTGTGCGGTTTGTCCAATTCTTTGTTCAAGATCCCAGGAACTTAGACATCCTCCACCATTGACATATTTTGCTGAGCTAGCCAGAAGGAAAAGGTAAGCCCCAAAACAGGGATTTATTCTTCTCCTTTCTCCTTTTCCTTTCTGCTTCATATAGGAAATCTCTTTTCCTTTCCCACCCAAGACATTTAGTGGATAATGCCTACACATGGCAGCAACTGCAGGTTTCTGGCTGTGGCTAGTGAAACTGAGGGGTTTCCTTATGAAGAAGCCTGACTGCCACCACCTGGTTCACTTAAGGAAACTGGGTCTTTTTAAATTTTTTTCCCTTTCTTTCTTCTTCAGTCTTTCAGCAGCTGTTTCCTACTAGCTTCTTAGAAATTGAGGACAATTGGCTGGTGTCACTCCCTGGTACTGCCTGAAGGCCTAGAAATGTATGGGAATAATTGCCCTGCCCCAAAGGGGAAAGGACTTTTTTTTTTTTTTATCTTTTCCACATGTGATCCTTGATCCCTACTTGTGGCACAACTTGGAGCAAACTCATACATTTCAGGCAACTTAAACCTTCTTTTCTTATGCTAAATTCTTCCCTTCCCCTATTCAACTGGCAAAGGGTGAAGAAACCCACCCATGCTAAAAGTCAAGGATTACACCCAGGTACCAAGAGAAACCTCATAGCAGGCTCTGGAAGATATGCATGCAACGTGGCATGGTGCCCACCTAAGTAAAGCTAGAGGCATCTGGAACTCTAAAATTGAACCCCACAAGAGGATGCTTTATTGGTCCTGCAGACCTCAACTTGCCCAAAGGGAATACCCTTGGCAGAGGTTCTGAGATCTATTATTAAATTCTCCTTAGAATTTTCTCTTGCAGTTGCAATGCTACTTGGCCCCAAAATTATTTAGAATCTGAGGTTTACTCTCTAATGGGAAAGTGGGATGGCATTGCATATATACAGGCTTTTGTGCTGCTGTTGTAAGCAGGGGGCCTGGTTAGTGTTTAACACCTCCTTTGGTACTGTTTGGGCCCAGTGCTCCTTAAAGTCTGAGAAGGTTTAGCCTTTAAAAATCAAACAACCATGGGGACTGATTTAACCAATTATTTTGGTTCACAGCCTTCCTTGGATTATGTATTGGGACAAAGTAAAATTGTAACTGGATTAGATGCAACTGGATTTTCTGGAACTCAGGTTCTTAGCCTCTCCAAACACAAAGAATGGGGAAGGGGGCCTCAGTGTTGCAGTGAGGTTTACAGCTCAGATAGAACTCATGGACCCAAAGGGTGTAGGTAGTACAGTTTATTAGTCAAAGTGAAAGGACAGCTTCCACATTGTGGAAGGGGACCCAAAGGGGCTGCCGCTGCAAGCTTGGCTAGCTCTATCTTATACTCCTGAGTTATTCCCTCTGATTTCTTGTTCTCCTCCAATGAGAGAGTTTTTTTCAAACTTTCTCTGGATCAGGTGATCTTTGAATCCTTTACTGAATTGTTTACTGTTTTAAAACCTTGAGTCACTGAGCATCTGCCTTCAGGAGCCAGAGGCAGGAAAATACCTTCACTGGAAACAAAGCCCCTAGCTGGCCAGAAGTGGAAAACTCCTGGCACTGGGAACAAAGCCCCTAGTCAACCCTGGAAGTTCCCCTAACACAGTCCCTCAAAACTAGCAAGCATTTATTGCAATCTCAAGGCTAAGTTTCCAAGCTATTGGATCTTTGTTTATGTGTGTGTATATATGTCTAGATGTGTTTATTTGTATGCACATTAATTGTTATATGTTGTGTGTACCAATGGGCTTATAAGTAAAAGAGCACTCATAAATTAAGTAAATAAGTCTAACCAATCGTCAAGTTCGCATGACCTAAGTATAACTTTACTAAACAAGCTAGCTTTAAAATTATTGGTGGAATAAAAATAGGCATTCAGAATTGTCAGCATACATTTTGTCTGAATTTTATGTTTGTCTTTGCTATATATTTTTAAATGTCAGTGTTAATTCAAGCTGGGTGCTGCTTGGGGTGAGCCTGCCTCCCATTCTACTCAAAGTCTCACGGAGATAAATGCATATCTGATTGCTTCCTTTGGAAAGGCTAATAAAACTCAAAAGAATGCAACCATTTGTCTCGTACCTGTGATCTGAGAACCCCCAAGCCCCCTCATCACCTTGAGTTGTCCCACCTTTCCAGGACCAAACCAATGTTGATTTTGCATATGTTGATTGATGTTTCATGTCTCCTTTGTAAAAAGTAAAAAGTTAAGGACAGTGAATAGGATAATTGTTTTAGGTAAACCTTTTTTGTAAATTAAAATCTTAAAGTTATTTTGAATGCTTGTTTTATATCTGGATGATTTCCAATTAAAAAGAGTTCTATTATGGATAAATATGTTTCTAAAATAGTGGAATTGTTCTTATCTATAAATGCTTATAGCTGATAGTTCAGGATTTCTTGCTTTTTAGGGTTTAACTAAAGTTTTGTGTTACTAATGATAAAAATTTTAGATAACATGCAATTCTGTATACAAAATGTGCTAGACAGGCTTATGTTATTAGTGAAAAAAAGAATAATTTTGTCTAATTCAGAAGTTATCTAAATGTTAGTTCAAATTCCAGATTTGAAAAGGTTATTTACAAAACAATGTAGTGAGGAATCATTAAGTAGAGGAGAAAGATGTGTATAAGTTTAAATAATAAAATATTCTTTAAAACCTGATAGAGGCTTGGAGACATTTAGCTAATTAACATTTTCATATTTAAAGTTCTTAGCCACGATTAAAGTAAGAAGTATTGTAAAAATGTATCAGCTGTTTGGCAATTCTTTTTTCAATATAGTTAAGCATGGGCCAGGCATGGTGGCTCACGCCTGTAATCCCAGCATTTTGGGAGGCCAAAGTGGGAGGATCACGAGGTCAAGAAGATTGAGATTATACTGGCCAACATGGTGAAACCTCATCTTTACTAATAATACAAAAATTATCTGGGTGTGGTGTTGTGTGCCTGTAGTTTCAGCTACTCAGGAGGCTGAGGCAGGAGAATCGCTTGAATCTGAGAGGTGGAGGTTGCAGTGAGCTAAGCTTGCACTACTGCACTCCAGTCTAGTGACCCGGTGAGACTCTGTATATAAGTACATATAGTTAAGTTTTATATATACATAAGTCTTGCCCTGTATATATCTATACATACAGTTAAGCATGAGTATTTAGCACCTAGTGGAAGGCTTTTATTCAGTTTTGTGCTCCTATTCACTTCTAGTAAGTCATTATTAGTTCCATTTATCTGGAATTTCTAAGCTACCTTTGTCAGGCCTGCAGGAATTAGTGAATCACACCAGCTTTTTATCGTTAAACTAACTGTTTGGATTTTAGGCTTCCTGATACTGTACATGTGTTGAGTATAATCTCACAAATAGAATTTGAGTCATATTTTGCTCCTTTCCTAGTTTCTCCAAAATTTGTAAACTGTCTATGAATATTCTTAATTCATGGCAATGTGTCTGTTTGCATACAGTCAAGCAGGGTCACCAGGGCTGCTCAGGGAGAGAGAACCCAGAAAGCTGGCATGTCAACAAAAGGGTAAGAATTTCTTACCAGTCAGTCTCTGGCCTCTTTCTCTCTGTGTAAACTGGTTAAATATAAAGTAAAAGTCACTGTACATCTTCTTTGAAACTTTTAATTAATTAGTTTAAAAATAATAGCTTGAATCGAATATTTTGTTAGAAAAGTAGAAAGTGTGTACCTTTTAGTTCATATGACTTTAGCAATCTTTGGGAAACAAAGATGGTTTTCAAGATTATTGGTAAAATACAAATGTCTTCAAAATACAAACATATGGTGTAAATTATGTTCTAATATTAGGTTTGCCAAATACTTTAAGGTCATGAGCTGCTTCTTTGGATTTTGAATATTGTTTAACTTGCCTGCCTTGCAGCTATGTGAGGTCTGGGGACATGTGAAGTTGGCCACCCCCTAGCTATGCTGGAAACAGTCAAACCTTATCAGAACATAACTTACCAGGTTTTATGTTATAGGTAAAGTTGCTGAGTCATCATTGTAATATGCAATTAAGACTATTAGAAACAGTTTTACATTTAAGGTGTGTGAGAAGAGTACTTTTTTTTACAAGCTTATAAAAGGTTTTTGCTTCTTTAAAATTTCAGAGTCATCATTTTGGTAAAATAAATAATTTATTGTAATCTTGCATTCCAAAATTAAACTTCAGTTCCAAAATTGTCTTTCCTCCTAATGCCTGGCTTTCTGGATGGATCACAGAATCCTTTAAAACATCCAGGAAAAAGATAAACAGGATTAGGTGACATGTTTAGGTACATGGGATTGCCAAAATAATGTTTAATCTTTTCTATGTTATATATTTTTTGTGAATAATACCAATATATATTGCAAAATTATGTGGGATTTCTAAAATTCTAATGTCTAATTATATGCTACCAATCACAATTATCGTTATCATGTTGTTATTATAAAGCACATAACTAAGCAAATTTCCTTGTATAAAGTTACTAACCCAAGTAAAACAATAAATTAATTAAATCTCATAAAAATACTTCCGTGTTAAACCAGCTAATACTGAAATTATTTAAACTAGTTTATAACCAATGCTTGATCCCATGTTCCTGGGAAAACAATTAAACTTCAGTGGTGGGCCATTTAAACATTATAAAGGAATTTCATTCAATTGTTATTTCCAATGCATGTTTTCTGTTGCACATAAGCTTTCCCATCCAAGAGGGTTCATGTTATAACAGTAGATTGTTATGCTATCATATATATTCACCAGGTAAAGAAAGCTTTTCGTCATTTGAATCTTCTGAAAACATCAGAGAAAAATTTCTCCATGCTATCCACACCACAACAAAATTTTGAGACTTAGGGATTTGGATTCATGGTCTCACAACTAATAAGGGTCCCTCCACACTTTTTGAACTGTATATCTTTGAATAATTTTTTCTTGTTTTTGCCTCTATGAATACAAGTGAAAAGGGGGTCTATTATGTTCACTAATGGGGTGTGCTTTTATTTGTGAAGGAGTTTTCAGTCATCCTTATACATGACTAACCTTACACTTTTATACATAAAATGTGAAGATCCAATGTTGGTAAGAAACTTTAATGATATATATGTCACTTCATAATCAGTCAAAACAAAAAACATTGGTCCACTCCTCTTAACCCATACCATGTGTTATAAAGAACATTGCCAAAAGGCTTCCACTCTTATAAAATGTCATTATTTGTTAGGTTCTTTTTCCATGGTTCAAAGTAGAAGCAATGATTAGAAATGTTTCCTTCATGATAGGTTCTATAGGAAATTCTACTGTAAAGGCTACAATAACACAATAGACTCTAAATTCCCTTGTAAAAGTCATGATAAAATTGGCTAAACAGAGAAGTATCTGTGATGCTGACACTTGTGGCCTATGGGGAACTACATCAAAAGAAGATTATAAAAATTCAGTAGCAGAGGATTAACAAAGAGACTGCTTAATTAAGTGAATACACTATTTAGCTCATTCTTTGATCGACTTGATTTTAGGAGGTTTGGTTTGTGAGGACCTTGGGTAAGGAGCAATACTAACTCTTGGTTTTTTCCTCTCAATAGTTATAATAGTAGTCTCCCTGGTGCACTGTATTCTCTCAAAGGTTTTAAGTGCTTGCGTGCAGCCATCTCTAGAATGTCTTATGATCTCTCTTCAACTGGAATAACAGAAGCTGAAAGAAATATGCAACCATGAGGACACTGTAACCTATAAATAATGTTCTGAGACTGGAAACCCAACATGAACGTAACCAAGAGTAATGCTAAGGCCCTAAGTTTTGGTTACACTCTCATCTAAGTAAAAGTCTGACCAAAAGGGGAAATTAGTAAAACAAAATTATGGGAGGTCATTGTTTTGGAACAGGCTCATGCACTAGGCCCCAAAAAACCATATTAAATCCAAATAGAGTCGCTCATGCTAAGACTTTAAGGAAAAACATATCTTCTAGAACAGGCCAGGTTTTGTGTTTCTTCCTACAAATTTCTATAACAAACATTTATGACAGCATAGGTATCCACCCCCTGAAGTGCCCATTAAATCTTTAAACCAAATTCCTTTCTTCTTGCCTAGAGACCACCGAGTTTCAGATAATTGTGCAACAAAGGCTTCTTCCGGTTTCAGGTGAGGACACCGCCCCTGGCCATCAAGAAACTACCCTGTCTCCACTAGATAGAACATGGCGAGAGTTCCGTGATCCCTAACAGGTAGGGAATATGCCCCAAGCCAGCATGAAACCGTTAGAGAAAAAAAGACCATCCATCCCTCTGCCTCCCATAAAGATTTATGGGAATCAGATCTCTCAGATGGGAGATAAGGAAGGGAAATAAGGTCTGGAGGCAGGGAACATAAGGCCAATTCACATTTCAGCTATGACAGGAAATATCCTCTCTATAGGGCGTAGTCCCAGTAAATGATTTTGTAACTTTACTCCATCCTCTCCATTTACATAGGGCATACCCCAAGTAACCAATGTAATCCTCTAGAGGTTATTTAACTCATAAAATCTCTTTAACAGGTTTTTGAGCTCCTATGCTCAGTCTACTTCTATACTGTGGAGCATACTTTCATTTTCAATGAATCCTTTCATTCCTTCCTTACTTGGTTTGTGCGTTGTGTCCAATTCTTTGTTGAAGACTCCAAGAACTTGGACACCCTCCATGATTAACATGGGAGTCACACATTTTTTAATGCAATTTAATGATTGAAAGACTCTTGGCATTTTACATACTTCCTCAGTCATTGTTTTTACTTTTTTGGTTAAGAAGTGGTAAAGATTTTACATTATTATTTTTAATACTGAAAGGCAAAATTTTTATAGAAATTCTATATTTACTTTTTATTTTACTTTCAAATTGGCATATTTTTCTGAGATTTCTCTTTCTTTTAATACCTAACCCATATAGCCAATAGACAGCAACATGTGTTAAAAACATTCTTTGCTTAAATCTTTTCTCCTAAGGATCTAAGTTCACTAAGCAAGTTACTCTTTTCAGTTGAATTTCATTTCATATTTTTTCTTGACCTCTTGGCACCATGTATCATGGTTTCCAGGCTTTGATATCAATTTTCTCTCTGTATGGAAATATTTTAGTTTTTTCTTTAAGAGTCAACCCACTTTTGCTGCCAATTTATTTACTACTCAGTGTTGGCTATAACAACATAAATTAGTAAATTACCAGTCAGTATTATGCTATAGTAACACAAATTTTTAAAATCTCAGTGGATGACAACTGCAAACTTATTTTTATTTATTTATTCTATTATTTTTATTTTATTTTATTTTATTTTATTTGAGACAGAGTCTCATTCCATTACCCAGGCAAGAGTGCAGTGGCATGACCTTAGCTCACTGCAATCTCCACCTCCTGAGTTCAAGTGATTCTCCTGCCTCAGCCTCCTGAGTAGTTGAGATGTCCAGCTAATTTTTGTATTTTTGATAGAGATAGGGTTTCACTGTGTTGGCCAGACTGGTCTCAAACTCCTGACCTCAGGTGATCAACCTGTCTCGGCCTCCTGAAGTGCTGGGATTATAAGTGTGAGCCACCACACCTGGACAACAAATGCAAATTTAAGTTCATGCTCAGATTCAGGGGTAGTATGGCTCCATGAGTTATTTTATTTCTGTTTATTAAACATATTTGTCCTCAAAATCTGGTTTTTGAATAAAGGAAATAGTCCTTGGAACCCCACTACAAATGCATAAGGTAAAATTCAAAGTCTTAAGATATAATTCTCATCATTATTTTCAACTATATTTTATTAGTATCAACACCTTGCCTCATACAATCTGTGTTCTCCAAATATAAGTTTCATTTTTAGGTAATTCTTTCATTCATTTGTTCATTCATTAACTCATTTATTCTCATTCTCTTAAAACTATCTAAATTCTAGTGCATTCTGGAATATTAATGCTTGGGCCTTGGAATAAAAACTGGAAAAAAAAGTGTTAACTATCATCTGTGAAATTTACTTTAACAAATCATTTAAATTTTGATTTTTTTATTCTATTATGTGATTTTGGAGGTTTACTCTGTTATAACAGAATTTTCAAAAGGCATTTATGAAACAAGTCTTTAAGATATATTATTGTTTCCTTTATTCACAGCTACCATTCGGTACTCATCATCAGATTGGCAATAAAGAAGTTCAGCTACAGAAAAACTAGATCCTGAACCTGCTTAGAGGCTTCCTGTTCTAAATATATTATCTCCTCCCAATTCTTGATTTGTCATCTAATAAGGGAATATAACAGTATATTCTGTTTTTTTACAGAATTACCAATGTAAAATAAGTCAAATGTCTGCAATATATGTGTTTCCTGAAATTTTAATATGTAGTAGAAATATTCACGTTATTTTAGTTAATTAATATTATTTTAATTAAGATTACTGCTATTATTGAAGGTTCATTTAGACTAATGTTAGAGTACAAGGCTAACATTCTCCCTGAAATTTTCTATGTATTCCCAGGCTATGTATAGTTACTTCTTTTCTTCAGCATTTATTAGTTATAATATATATTTTGCAGTCAAAAAATTGAGTGGTCCCACAGCTCTTTAGGTTTTCTGTCTGTGTTCCTTAAAACCTATTAGCTATTCTGTAAGCAGGAATTGGCATTAAGCATGATTTTTGTCAAGCTCAGTACTTGGTAATTGTCTAAAAATACCTAAACCAAATTATCTCCTTTCTTTTTCTGGCTTGTTTACATTAATATTATTATCAAAAATGTCCACTAAAAGGAAAATTTGTTAAGTAATCACATAGAAGTTTCATTCAAACATATTTTGTAAATCTTCAATAATTTATAATTACTGAGTGTTAGGATCAAGTGTTTTACTCTATTTACAAGCAAAAAACCCCTAAAGTTTAGGGCCATTTATGAATAAAAAGAATGTTTTTCAGTTTGGTAATTTATCCATGTAATTATGAAAACCCAAGAGAAGTCAGTCTTTTCTCACGTCAGATCCTTCTCCAAAGTTTTCATTAACTAATCTTATTAGCAATGATTTTTTGGGCTTTTATTTTTTGCCTATAGTGCAAATAAGAATTTAAAATATGGTAATTCAAGATCTTCTCTGTTTCAGAATTATGAATGAGAATATAAAAGTTATGTTCCCATAATCTGTTAAAACTAGACTCATCATCCAATTAACTCAGCAAGACACCTGGGGTATTTGAATGAACTTCCCTTGTCTATACTGCTTTGTAGTATCAGAAACAGATTCAGACCTCCTGGCTTGTGATTTCCACAAATATTTTCACCACACTGCAGCAAGTCCAAGTTTTCTTCTGGTACATACTTGATAATGTTAAATTAATAATACTTTAAAAGATTACAATATGATAAAGAAAGATCTATATGTGTCAATAAGGGGCGATATAAAATATGTTCTAACATAGAATTCCACTATATAAATATAATAAGACAAGCAAATTGCTATTTTTATGTGTGTGTGTACTTAAAGCATATGGAACATTTAGAAAATTTTGCAAATTCATCGTGCCTGGAGTATTTCCATTAAGTTAGGCAATGGGAAGAGAGATAGGGCTTTTCATACAGAACTTTTTCTGCTGTATTAGTAATTTAGGACTTGATTCTGAAGGTATCTGTATTCCTCTTGACCTTTACATTTTCATATATGTGGCTTCTCAAGACTGAAATGAAGTCCCTTCTTTATCTGATAATTGAAGACAGGATGAGAAGAGAGTCTCTACAATGTATATGGTAAAAGAACGAAAAGAGAAATTTCATACAACTTACATTCTATTTAATTTTACATCTACCATAGGGGATAAATAGATGTGAATCTTGAGAAAAATGTTTGAGATAACAACTCTGAAGCATAATTACTTTGACTGCTTTAAAATTATTAGATATTGGTACGGCTAGAGATAAAGAGAGAAACAAAAAGTCTATTAAAATAACTCTATAAAGAAATGATAAAGTAAATTAGGGAAGACTTGAAAAAAATAGATGGAGAGGTAGAGGAGATACTAAAGCTAACTAGGAGGCAGAATAGATGGGCCGTGATGATTAGCTAGAGGGTGAAGAGTAATAGGTCATTGTTTAAATTCCAGACTCACACTGTTCTTACCAGCATACAGTTACTTCCTCTGCCAGGTATATTTTTGCATTTTCATCTAGATTATTTCATCTGGATAATTTCTACTCATCTCTCAAGGATCTTTTTTATCTGATTCCGTATCTTAAAACTTAGCACAGGGTATGTATTATATTATGTTTTCAAAATATATACATTAAATTAGTGAATAAGGGCACAAAAAAATGGAAGAAAAATTCCCAGAAAGGACAATAAAAGAAAGACACAGTTAGAGCACAGTATTTTCAAAGGAAGTGGTAGATTTCTAAGGTGTATATGATTTGAATATATCTGCTTGTCCTCTGAGTCACATAATATACATTTATTATTAGGAGACACTTTTGGAGAAGCTGATATTTCAAAGTAAGCAAGAAAAAAATTGTCTATTTCATTAATTACTTCCTGTTTATAATTTTTAGTGTATGACCCCTGTGTTTTCTGTGTCCACAATAAAAAATAATCTGGGCTCATTTGTAGGAGACATAGGTACTGTCTTCAATATAATATTTTTATTTTATGCAACTCAAAGAAGAGACTTTGAGTTGAAATAGAGAAAATTAGATATAGAAAAGAGGAGTCTGAGTCCTAGACATACTTAAGTGACTATATATTAAGAATAGATTTGAAGTCTTTAAAAATATGTCTTAATAGTCCATGTGTGGTGGTTCACACCTGTAATCCCAGCACTTTGGGAGAACGAGGTGGTTGGATCACGAGGTCAGGAGATTGAGACCATCCTGGCCAACGTGATGAAATCCCGTCTCTACCAAAATACAAAAAAAAAAAAAATTGCTGGGCATGGCGGTGCACCTATAGTCCCAGTCACTGAGGAGGCTGAGGCAGGGGAATCTCTTGCACCCAGGCAGTGGAGGTTGCAGTGAGCTGAGATCATGCCACTGCACTCCACCTTGGTGACAGAGCAAGACTCTGTCTCAAAACAATTTTTTTTAAGTTGAAATTTCTTTAGATAGAAACTGCAGCTTAACAAGATTAAATTCTTATTTCAAGAGTCATTAAATAGCAGAACCAAATTCAATTCTTCTTTAACAGAGACTACTCTTTAACAAAGCATTTTATTTTTCTTTATTTATTCATAAATATGCATGCATTGCACTTATTCTTTTATTAAAAAAGATCTATTCATTACTTGGAATTACACAATTGAATTAGGTTATAGTTTTCTAAACCTGGTGGATAGTTTATGGGATCTTCAGTCTACTCAGTTAGAAACTCTGTGCTTTGGCCTGTAAGTCTATATATTATCGAATTTTCTAGCTGATTCTCATTCAGTCAATGACCTTGTACCAGGCTAAAAGTTATGTTTGTGAATCACTGCACTGGAGACATAAAGTAGGATTAATTCCCCTTTAAAATCATCTAGCAGAATAAGAGTCATTAAAAATATAGGCCAAGAGTATGATTTATATGACGAAAATGTGATGGCTGATCAATGGGAAAGGACATTCAGATTTTGGGTAAAAATTCAGTAATTTTCCTCAGGGCTTTTAATCCTATCTTTTGATGGATAAACGAGGGTTCTAAAAAGTGTAATTCAGGCTTCTCCAGAAACAACCAATGTCATAAAATCATATGTGAAGTCAAAAGGTATGTATGTATGTATAAAGTGCATGTATAGATGTGTTGCAATGTGAATATGTCATGCAGTTAAGGGACATCATAGTAAAAAAATCATCTGAAAATTTCAATTTCTGTCAGATTGTGAGGGTCTTGAATGTTAATCAGAAATCTGGAATGTACACAACACATATTGCAGACATTGGTAATTTTTTTGACCAAGAGCAAAATATTTTTATAATGAAACATAAAGAAAAAAGTTATAATTTAGTCTTGTATAAAGCAGATCACCAGAAGAGATTCTTAGAGGTCAGAAGACCTGTGAGCTTATCATTGTGAAGATCATGAGGTAAAGAGCTTTTGAACTAAGATTTTTAATGAGAAATAAAAGGCACAGACACCAGAAGAGTCACAAAATGGCAAAGTCCACATCGCAAAGCAGAAAGTGAAAATAAAATTAATCTAGTAATATTTTCAGAAAAAAAGCAAATCCTTACTATAATATTGGAAACTAATGGAAAAGAAATAGAGACTATAAGATTTTTTATAGTGCAGCATTCCTCAAGGAGATAAAACAATTATTACACATTATTTTCTCTCTCCTTTCAGATTCCACATCGATTTCTACATTATTTCTTTCAAGCTTCATAATGGAATTGAATGCCTACTGAACACTAGAAAATGAGGTTTGCTTGTTTAAAAGCTCCATGACTTTGAACATTTCAAATTTACTTCAGTCGCCACCATTGAAACTTAACATATAATGCTAAACTTCAACTGAAAATCATGAAAAGTGTCACATTTTCACAAAATAACCTAAATTCACTTTTATTTTTTAAACTGTTAAACTATATAGATACTTAGCTTTTATTTTACAATACTACATTATGAATTCGTTTAAGCACACAGTGAAGACATATTCTTCTTAGAAGATTCTCAAATGCTCGCAGACTTCAATCCATTTCTTCTTTGGGTCAACTGTAGAACTTTTTTCTTCATGTGCTTATTGCGCTGGGTTATAATTCTATTTTTCTATCACAATTTTTTGCTGTATAAGTCAATTCATAGTAATAGAAACATTCCTCCTTAGTTATTAGGAGAAGAAATGTCTTCTGACCTCTAGAGTGGTAGGAGGGAATGGAGTAGAAAGAAGTTGTAGAGTTATCTGTATACAGCCAATAAGACAAAGCATAACCTTATAGGAAGTTGCTCTTTTTAACATGCTGCATTTCCACAAAACAAAAGAGCAGGAAAAAAATTATCTAATACATAAACTTTCCATTTGGATGACTTGTTCTGCTTAAAGTCAGTCTAAGATAAGCATAACATAATTCAATTTTCTCAATACGTTTTAATGTTTTTTTATGTGAATCTCTCAATATTTTAAAATAGCAATTACAGATACTATTGTTCCTATTTTGTAAAAGAGAGAAACTGAAGCTCACAAAATCTACTGCCCACAGGCAGACAGCAAAGACTACCAAAAGTGAGTTTAAATGTAGATTTTAAATAGATTCAAATGTATACTCTATTTTCTTCTCTTTTCCTCCTTTGCTCCTCTCCTTTGTCTTCCATTTTACTCTTCTCCCTCCCTGTGATTTTTTTTATTCTTTCCTTAATATTTGTATTAAACATTTAGTGTTTTCCATATTTGAGTTATTTGAATCACAAGGCAAGGGGTTGAGACCAGCCTGACCAACATGGTAAAACCCTGCCTCTACTAAAAATACAAGAATTAGCCAGGCATGGTGGCAAATACTGCAAACCCAGCTACTTGGGAGGCTGAGGCAGGAGAATTGCTTGAACCTGGGAGGCGGAGGTTGCAGTGAGCTGAGATCATGGCACTGCACTCCAGTCAGGGTGACAAAGGGAGACTTCGTCTCAAAAAAAAAAGTTAATAAAACACAATCTGTGACTTCAAACTCCTAATAGTCTGTTTAATAGCAATGTGTATAGTGAATAAACCAGATGTTAGATGTTTTGTAGGGTGAAACTTTCTGATTTCAAGTCATATTAATATTCAGTCAAAAAGCAAAACATTTTACACTCTTAAAAAAAGAAACCTCTCATAATGCAAACGTTTTCTGGTTGCTTTATAATAAACACAAAGGAGAATATTTGAATTGTACACTAGTTTCAATCCAAAAATCATTATTGGTCATAATGTCTCAAGTGACTCTTCCGGTATTTTGTCTGAGAAAACTCTAAACCTTTTTTCTAAGGTAATTATTTATTTATTTTTATTCTTCATCTTGCTCCTTTCATAGGAATAACAACTTCTTTTCTGTTTTTCTAAACATCTATAGAAACATCTACCCATTGAAGCATAAAATATGCACCAGTTGTCAGTAGGACGTAGGAATAGTAATACTTATTTTTGCTACCAAAATTTTCATATTATAGTGTTATTGTTGTGGCAGGACTTTTCCTTAGTTCAGCTAAAGACAGGGTTTTTTGTCCCATGGCCAGAAAAATTCCGGCTTGCAGCCAATTTGAACGGTGAGTAAGACATTGTTTATTGGGTGAAAAAGGAAGAAAAGGGGAAAACAGGGATTCTCACTATGCCTGAGTCCCTGCTAGAGGGCTTCCCACCTGCTGCCTGAATCCCAAGTTCTGCACAGAAAGAGGAGGAGCCGGGCTCCTGCCTACTACAAATGGTGTGAACTTCCTGAGGCTCCACCCCAGTGAACAGGCTGATTGGAATTTTTCTGGGGACCCCCTTCCACCTGGCTGTCTAAAGAAGTGTATCTAACTGCAATTAGAATAAGGGTAAGGATGAAGTACATGTAACTGCCATTAGAATAAGCACAAGGATGAAGACTGATCTTAACTGCTTCCTGCGACCGAGGGCACTGTTTTGGGGAAATTGCAATCAGAGCTCCATCAGAGACCTATATAAGGGTTCCCAGAGCCATCCTCAGAGGCTCTCGTTGCATGACCATTTGGAGTTTGATTGTGTGAATGCAAGAACAGACAAACCGGGTTTTTAAAAATCATGTAACAAAATGAAACAAGAGGAGGCATAAGGACAGCTCGAAAGTAAGGCATTACTTTCAAAGGAGTCTTAGGGGTTTAGGATGCACTCAAAAGGGGTACAGACTGAAGATGAATGGCTACCCATCTAGAAGGAGGGGAGGAGGCATCCCTTCTCTTCCTAGCAGATACCCGTGGTACATGAAGGAGAGAGGGAAGAACATCCTTTTTCCCCCTTTCATCCTTGCATCCCCAAGTCCTGGCAACTTTGGCAGGTCTTGCTATGAGTGCTAAAGCAGCCTACACCCATGAAGCAGGATTGGCTAGGGAGTGAGAGTCAGCCACTCTTACCCACATACGCCCCATCTCCCCTTCTGTCAGTAGCGTTGAATTTTCTAGACCTCATTTATGCCATGGATACTAACGTAGCCTTTACCCATGAAACCAGAAGCTTGGAGATGGCCTGTTAATCAGGAGTCAGCCAACCTCGCCTGCATTCTGCCTTTTATCCTCTGTAGTTTTCGCCCTCTGGGTTCTTCAGATCCAGCTTTTTTCTTAGGGCTTTAACTCAAAGCTTGAAATTGAGTCTAGGACAAAAATGTGTCTAGGTTGGGGGGCGGTTGCATGAACTCCTTATCATAAGCTGAATGCTAAGATAAAACTGTGGAACTGAGTCCTTCTCTAACAAGAGAGAGAAAAGCAGGTCTTGTGATAAGTCCAGATACCTGGTGGCTATAGTTATGCTTGCTAGGATTTGGGTGCATGATGCTTGGCTTTGGTTAGCTTCCTGGGTTTTATTTTCCCAAAAAGAAAACCTCTGAGTGATGGGCATTCGATTTATTCCAATCACCTGGAAGGATATGTGGGATAATTGCCAAGAAGCAGAATATTCAACCAGATTTTGACATTACTCATTCCTTTTGTTCTTTCTGAGCTGCACCTGGAGATTGCTGGTAGGTTCACAGGAACAAGAAGAGTCAGTCTAAAATGTAAGTGAAAACTTAAAAACAATGAATGAGTTTAGAATTTAATGAGAAATGACTGATCATGGTGGTTCACACCTGTAATCCCAGCACTTTGGGAGGCTGAGGTAGGTGGATTACTAGGTCAGGAAATCGACACCATCTTGGCTAACATGGTGAAACCTTGTCTCTACTGAAAATACAAATAACTAGGTAGGCATGGTAGCATGCACCTGTAGTCCCAGCTGCTTGAGAGGCTAAGGCAGGAAAATCACAGGAACCCGGGAGGCAGAGGTTGCAATAAGCTGAGATCATGCCTCTGCACTCCAGCCTGGGTGCAGAGCAAGACTGTCTTAAAAAAAAAAAAAAAAGAAAGAAAGAAGAAGAAGAATTTAATGAGAAGTCTATGATAAGTTTTGGAACATAATTTCTTTCTCTCTAGTTCATATTTTTGTTAAAAAGAGAAAATCATAGGTTGGAGTTGTTTGCAAAACAGACTTTAGCCTTTTACTTGTCCTGATTATTTGCATAAAGTGTAGCAATAATAATTATTTTTACATAGGCCTTTTAGATTGGCTTTGATTTTGTTCCACTAAGAATCTCAGATAAGACATTTTAAAGCCGAGCCCAGCCAGGGGTTTGCATCCTCAAATACCTGTGAGTGGGGTGATTCTCTCCAAAGGTCCAAAGGTAAACTTGGAGCTGCTGGAACTGTTAGAAAGTGAACTTGTTTAACTGACCACAGGTCAGGGATCCTGTACAGGGACTGCATAGGCAAGGGTATGAGGCCAGTCTCCCCACAGGGCTTTTACCTGCTCTACACTTCTAGATTGACTCCTTAAAAAGAAGCATAATTTTCAGTCAAAACCTTGGTAAAATAACTACTTTCTCCACTTGTGTGCTGTTGCAAAAGAAAATAAATTATTATTCATGGATATAAACAACTTATTGCCATAAAAATACTTACTCACAGATCATTTCCAAATTTTGGAGAAACCAGACAGAGAGAAACAAGCATGCCCCAAATTTTGATCTCAGGAGTATGCCTTACTCAATTATTAAAGACTGTAAATAGTTCAAAATAAGCTTTCTTAACTCAGAAAAATAAAAGAAGGATCATATTCCAATCAAAAGTCAAAAAGATTTGCTTCAGTTTCCTGAGTTCAGTCCATTTAGTTAATTCTTGTTTCGCTTAATATTCGTGAGCATTTCAGCTCTTTATGAGTCTTGTACACTTTTCTTTATTCCAATGTTACAATCTCCAAAACTATCAAAAGCCTGTATTTGGGAGAACCTGTCAGTTATATAGTTTATTATAAACCATCTTTTGAAAAGATTAACACAAGACAACAATTGCCTGTGAATAGCAGAATGTCCAGGGTAGTTATGAGGGATTGCGTTAAGGAAAACCGAGTCCACAAGAGGCATGGTTTCAAAGG
This sequence comes from Cacajao melanocephalus, assembly GCA_963573385.1. NCBI lineage: Eukaryota > Metazoa > Chordata > Mammalia > Primates > Pitheciidae > Cacajao > Cacajao melanocephalus. Next base: position 3,000 of record CAUYLG010004939.1, on the reverse strand, counting down.
CAGGAATTTCCCAGTGCATTGCCTCCATCCAAGTGCCCATCTGGGAATGTAAAGTTCTTGGCCTGACTTTGCCTCTCATGGGCTAAGTAGAAATTCCAGGTGTGCTTCTTTGTTCAAAAAGCCCACAGAAAGCTCTGGGAGGAGGGGCCCCTGTTGCGGACCTAGCAGGCAATCTTGTATCAGAGTCAAAAATCAATCACTCCAGCAGAAGTTTAAAATAACTCATCTCATTAGAGGAGAACATAAATGGGGCAGGAATAACTCCAAGGTTAAAAACCCACTGCTTTTTACCTATACGGATTCCTCCCTTGGATCCTCTCCCAAGACAGCGTGGGAGCTTTCTCTCTCCTTCTCTCTTTCTGTCTCTCTCTGCCTAATAAATCACTGTCTGCTAAACTCTTTGGGTCTAATTATTCAAACGGTACACACATCACCCCTCTGGGACCCCTTCCACCATTCTTGGGGCAAGACAGGTTAAGGACCTGGGGACATCAGATCGAGAAAACTGGGAGCATCTTTGGGACACCCCTGCAGCTCTGCTCCGTCCCCAGGCTACATCTTTGAGGAGCACTGGGAGGAAGCTGAGCCCTTGCGCCCCACCCCAGTTACAGTTACAGTTAAAAACACAATTGGCAAAGATGTTTGGTTATCTCTGTGGTTTATGACAACATAATCTTAATTATGATTGATGCCATATTCTTAGACATTAGAACTATAGAAATCCCATACAATTTTGGAACATACATTAGCATTATTTACCAAAATATAACCTAAAAACAATTGAACATCATTTTGGCAATTTCATGTACTAAACACGTCAAATAATTCTGTTTACTCTCTTTTCTGTATGTCTCAGGATCCCTCTGAAAGATCTGAAAAGCCAGGTGTCAGGAAAGACAATTTTGAAACTGAAGATTGATTTGAGAAAGGCTGCTAAATGTTCAAGGTTTAAAACACTTGATGTTATGAAATAGAATTCCAAATTACCATATTTATTTTGCCAAAATGATGACTCAGAAACTTTAAAGAAGCAAAAATACTTCATAACCCTTTTGAATTTAGTCAATATGTTCACACAGAGAACCTCTTCTGCAAGATTAATTTCCCCAATTCTTTCACCACTTGTTTGAACCTTCAGCTTTTCCTATCGAACTCAAAACAATCCTTTAACCATAGGCAGAAATTTTTATTTCCATGCCTTCTTATAACCTTTTGCTAAAATACACATTTTACTGTTTTTATACATTTTGAATGTAATCTGTTTTTGATAATTTCAATTACAAGTTACAATGGTAACTTCTAGTAATTTTTAACTTTAAGGTAAAGCCTGTTAAGTTATTTAATTGCGTGCTAAGTGTAACCAAGGTTTGACTCCAGCATAATTAAGGGCGGGGTTAGTTCCATATAACTCCAGGCCTTACAAATTGTGAAGCAGGAAAGACAGACAGTTCTCCAAACCCAAATAAGGTTTTGTAACCTTAAAACACTTAACAAATCTTGCATCTGACCTGCATGTCACCAATAGTCTTTAGGGATGTTTTTATTTCTCAAGGAATAAAGTCACATGAACTGACTTTATACCTGGCCTGATTATTTGCATAAAGTAGAGCAAGAACTGAAGTTACCACAGCTTTTATCTTCCCTTTAAAAAATGTTAGATTCAAGCGTGTGTCTTTCTTTAAACCGAATTCATTAGAGCTCTTTTTGCAGACATCACACACAGTACACACACAGACAGGCAGAAGAAAACCCATTCACTGGGTCAGGCCCTTTAAGAGACAGGGCTAGGAAAACATGCAAATGTCAAACCAGAGAGGGCTCATTCTCTAAGCAGGGTGGCTAAATAAAGCATTGCCACTGGAGTTACAAGCCTTGCCCTCAGGATGTAAAACATGATGGAGGCTTGATTTCACAACCAAAACTTTTCAGAGAATACAAATAATGATAGTTGGGGGTCCTGGCCCAGTAAAATATCTTCTAAAAGAAAAAAAAAAAAACTTAGAAAGTTAACTTCCTGATGAGGTAGAAAAGGAAAATAAATGAAACAGTTTAAAAATGCCTTGGGAATAACCTCTTATTCTTAGGAAAGTGGTTCCTCCAGGAGCAGTAGGGAGCTCCCCTCTGCTTATCCCAAAAAAGGAAAGAAAAAGCCATGAAGAAGCCTGGGAGTGAGAGGGGTGGGGGTGTGATTTTACCCACCATCAGAAGTCCAAGGATGAAAAGGTTCTGAGTCCCCATTTCACTCATGGCTTCTTGAGCCCCCATGTTGAGCACCAAAAATGTCGCAGGACTTTTCCTTGATACAGCTAAAGACGGATTCTTTGTCCCAAGGCCATGAAAATTCACACTCACAGACAATTTGAATGGTGAATAAGACATAGTTTCATTGGGTGGAAAAGGAAGAAAAGGGGGAAACGGGGACTCTCGCTATGCCAGAGTCCCTGCTAGAGGGCTTCCCACCTGCCATATTAATCTCAGGTTTCACACTGGGAGAGGAAGAGCCAGGCTCTTCCCTGCTGCAATTGGTGCATAGGGAACGTCCTGAGGTTCCATCCCAGTGCACAAGCCAGTTGGAATTTTTCCAGGGACCCCCTTCCAGGTGGCTGTCTCAACATGGCCATAGAGGAGACCTAAAGATATAACAGAAGACTTCATGGGGAAGCAGAATTGACCTTTGTTATTTGCCTTCTGTTCCTGTTACGTAACAGAAATCTTGCATTGCACATATACATGGTGTAAGGCTTATTGTCGAGCTTAAAATTAGGAACTGAGACCAGTATAAGGAAAACTAAATTCCAGTTTATTTAGCTCCCGGGCGAGGTTCTGTGGTCCAGAGAAGGGGCCAGAGAAGTCGCGCCTGGCCGTTCTGGGTGTGGGGTTTTATAGGGGGTAAGGGCAGTAGATTGGTCAGTGGGGAAACAAAGCATGGGCAACTGCATTGGTCATAGAAAGAGTGGACCTGGACATGGCAAGTTGCCATTGGCAGCCCAGCAGAGGTAC